>PVKC010035861.1:0-13365 GCA_004027635.1 Crocidura indochinensis
ATCAACCAAACAAACAAACTTGAAAATAAATTCAAGTACTTAAATTTATGTTCACAAAAGCTTTTTATAACACTCATATTAGGGACTGTATCGTGAGTTCTTCAATGTCATCTCTGCTACTGACAACTTGTTTCATTTCTCTTTTCCTTTTTTCAATATTGTTAGAAAGTCATTGATATTATTAAACATTTAGAAAATATTTTAGTTTCCTTTATTTTCTCTATTTTGTTTTCTGTTTTCCAATTTATTTCTGCTCTTAAATGTGCAATTTCATTAATTTTCCTAAATGGAAATTTATTTCTTATCTACATTCTTTGTTTTTGTTTTGGGGCCACACCCAACAGCACTCAAGGATTACTCCTGGCTCAACACTCAGAAATCACTCCTGGCTGGCTCAGGGGACCATAAGGGATGCCAGGATCGAACCTGGGTCAATCTGGATCAGCCTTACGCAAAGCAAATGCCCTGCTGCTGTGCTATCACTCTGCTTCCTCCTTATTCTAGATTCTTAAGGTAAAAGTTCAAGACTATTGATTTGTGAATGTCCCTTAATAAATTTTGAATACTTGCCAGGAATATTGTTCAATGCGAAAACACTTGGCCTTGAGTGTCTGAGGCCTTTGTTTGATCCTCAGTGCCACGTGGTCTTAAACACCTTTAGAACAGACCCTACAGGGGCCGGAGAGAGAGCATGGAGGTAGGGTGTTTGCCTTGCATGCAGAGGATGGTGGTTCGAATCCCAGCATCCCAAATGGTCTCTGGAACCTGCCAGGGGCAATTTCTGAGCGTATAGCCAGGAGTAACCCCTGAGTGCTGCAGGGTGTGTCCCAAAAACCAAAAAAAAAAAAAATGGACCCTATAATGAAGAACTAGTAGTCTCCAAAGACGACCAGCAGTGGCCCAAAGAAGCAGAAGCAAACAAAAATGTATGCATTCATATATCAATTTCTCTCAAAAAGTTGGACATAGGGGGGTCAGAGTGGTGGCGCAAGTGGTAAGGCGTCTGCCTTGCCCGAACTAGGCTAGGACGAAGTGTGGTTCGATCCCCAGGTATCATAAATGGTACCCCAAGCCAGGAGCAATTTCTAAGTGTGTAGCCAGGAGTAACCCCACATAGTCACCAGGTGCGGCCCAAAAAGAAAAAAAAAATGTTGGACATATTTTCAAATAGTTTTAAACTTTTATTTAAGAAACTTTCTCCTGGGGCCCGGGAGATAGCATGGAGGTAAGGCATTTGCCTTTCATGCAAAAGGTCATCGGTTGGAATCCCGGTGCCCCATATGGTCCCCCGTGCCTGCCAGGAGCAATTTCTGAGCATGGAACCAGTACTGCAGCGTGTGACCCAAAAACCAAAATCCAAAAAAAAAAAAAGAAACTTTCTCCTGTTACTCATAGAGTATAAACTTAATTTATAAATATTCAGAAAATCTTGTGAGATTATCTCTATGTAGGACTCGAAATATGATTTCATTAAATTCTAAACAATATAGAAAAAATTAAAAGGAAAATTATACAGGAAGAATAGGAAAATGAGAAATAAATTAAAACAGGTCAGGGGGTCAGTGTTGAAACTGTCTGAGGTGTACAGGGAGCTCATTATCCTATTCTCTCCACATTAGCATATATTTGCATCCAGACCCCAAAATATCCAGAGGCTGTAGAGGTAATTTAGTAGGTAAGGTGCTTGCCTTGCTGGCTTTGGCTCAATTGCTATACAAGGAACTGCCAGGAATGACTACTGAGCACAGAGCCAGGAGTCCAAAGAGGACCTTGTCCAAAGAAGAGGAACCCTCAAAACAGACTCTAGCAAGGGCATAACTGAAAAGCAGATAGGCAGAAAAAAAGAGAAAAACAGCTGGAAGAGGGCTTTGAAGTTGAGCCCAAAGAGTTAGGAATATTGTTAGTATTTCATTTCCTATTTTTTTGTTTGCTTGTTGTTGTTTGTTTGTTTTTGGGATACACCTAGCAGTGCTTAAGGGATTATTCTTGGTTCTCTGCTCAGAGAACCAGTCTTGGTACTGCTCAGGGGACTCAAAATAGTGCTCAGAGATTCAAATAGGGTTGTCTGCACCCCAGGGCAAGTGCCTTACTTAATTCTGTTATCTTCTCTCCAGTCCCAGGAGCTACTATTTCTACATCATTGTAGCACCAAATCAAATACTATCAGGTTTCACTTAGGATTTTTACTCAAAATACAGACTATTTTGAGCTGGGGAGAGAGTTTAATGGAAGGCAGGTTCGGTTTTTTGGCGCTGAGTCAGTAATAGCGCCCCAAACACTAACAGATGTGACTCAAAAAGAAAAACCCCACAAAAACAAAAGAACATTTCTTTTGTTTTCATAACTCCAAATTTGCTCTGGCACATACAAGCATTATTTGTAACAAAGTAGATTCCTTCTACCCCACCCCATCACACCCCACCCTTGTGCTAAAGACTGAACCCAAGGCCTCCCATGAGTGAGGCATGTTTTTCTACTGCTAAGACATATTCCACATGCCCAACATATACCTCCAAAAACTTTCTAAAGAAAAAAAATTGGTCCTTGGCCAAAGCAATAGCACAGCAAGCAGTAGGGCATTTCCCTTGCATGTAGTGACCCAGGACTGAACCAGGTTTGATCCCAATATGGTCTCCTGGGCCTGCCAGGAGTGATTTCTGAGCACAGAGCCAGGAGTAACTCCTGAGTGCCACCGCCGCCGGGTGTAAGCCCAAAACAAAGCAAAATAAAGAAAATGTGGGAAGGCCAAAATATCAACAATGATTAGTGGTTTAATACAGAATGATCTTTTTCATAGTTGGAATATAAAACAATATACCAAATAAACTCAAAGACAACAGAAACTAAGACCTGGTGTCTAGTTGGATGCAAAAAATGGGGGAGTTTTGTGGGCGCAATTGGAATATGGTCAGGGGATGCTGACACTCTGGTGAAGGAGTGGTATTGGAATGTTTCTTTTTGGGGGTGGGGGGTTTGGCTCACACCCAGCAGAGCTCAGGGGTTACTCCTGGCTCTATGCTCAGAAATCACTCCTGGCAGGCCGAGGAACCATATGGGATGCCGAGATTCGAACCACCAACCTTCTGCATGCAAAGCAAATGCCTTACCTCCATGCTATCTCTCCGACCCCATATTGGAATGTTTCATGCATGAAACCCTGCTATTACCAATACTGTAAATAACAGCATAAAATAAAATTCAAAAATAAAAGAACTAGAACAGCTCAGCTCTGCTAACTGTCAAGCCATCAACCATTCCAGCTCCATAGCACCTGTTCCATTTGGCTGCACAACTCCAAATTTCAAAGTACCGTCAGCCCAGTAGGACACAACAAGTCTTATGGGAAAGCTACATAGAAGACCACCAAGCTCAGTGAGCCTAAAAAAAAGCAAGCCAGAAGGCTCAGCAAGACCCAACCAGCATAGCAGATCCTCAGACAATTATCAATGATTTTCATAACACTATGTTGAGCAATAACAATGATCACAAATTGACTCTTGTTAGTCTAAGTTTGTGTTTTTGTTTTTGAGCTACATCCGGTGATGCTCAGGGGTTACTACTGGCTATGCACTCAGAAATCGCTCCTGGCTTGGGGGACCATATGGACGCCAGGGGATCTAACTACAGTCCATTCTAGGTTAGCATGTGCAAGGCAAATGCACTACTGTTTGCATCACTGCTCTGGCCCCTTGTTAGTCTAAGTTTTAATATTCCACTTGTCTTTATATTGTAACAAATGATGTGAAGTGTAGTAGGGCATTTGCCCTGCATGCAGCAACCTGGGAGAAACCGGGTTCTATTCCAGCAGCCCATATGGTCCCCTGAGCCTGCCAGGAGCAATTTCTGAGTGCAGAGCCAGGAGTAACCCCTGAGCGCTGCCAGGTGTGGCCCCCAAACCAATCAATAAAAAAATATATATAGATGTGAAGTAAAGTTTGTGTAGGCTGGGGTTGGTTGTGATTAGGAAACTGGAGAAATTGGTGGAAAAAAGGTCCCATTACACTAGAAATGGAATTGATGTTGGAATACTGAATGCCAGAAAAAAAAAATACATATTATAAACTTTTCAAGCTATGGTGCTATAATAAAAAAAATTGTTTGTTTGTTTTGGGATCACACCCAGCAACACTCAGATGTTACTCCTGGCTCTGCACTCAGAAATAGCTTCTGGCAGACATGGGGAACATATGGGGTGCTGGAATTCAAACCACTGTCAGTTCTGAATTGGCTGCTTGCAAGGCAAATGCCCTACTGCTGTGCTAGCTCTCCGGCCCGATACAAAAAAAAATGTTGGGGAGGGGGTCACACCTGGCAGCGCTCAGGGGTTACTCCAGGCTCTACTCTCAGAAATCTCTACTGGCAGGCTCGGGGGACCATATGGGATGTTGGGATCGAACCACTGTCCTTCTGCATGCAAGGCAGACAACCTACCTCCATGCTATCTCTCCAATCCCCTCAAAATTATTTTTATTTTATTTTGTTTGTTGTTTGGGCCACACCCATTTGATGCTCAGGGGTTACTCCTGGCTAAGCGCTCAAAAATTGCCCCTAGCTTGGGGGAACCATATGGGACGCCGGGGGATCGAACTGCGGTCCTTCCTTGGCTAGTGCTTGCAAGGCAGACACCTTACCTTTAGCGCCACCTCGCCGGCCCCCCAAAATTATTTTTAAATAAAAAAATTAAGGGCTTAGAACAGGGAACTCTGGGGTATCAGCAAAGTGTCCCTAAGCACAGACTTCCAAGCAGCAGGTACAGAACTGCTCTGGGCCAGACCCAGTGGTTTTGTCTCGACTCCAACTCCCACTGCTTTATGACAAGGTCAGGGACCACCTGCCAGAAATAGCCCAGACACAAGCAGCCCAGCCAGGCATTTCCTGACTATCTACATGTGCTGCTTGATTAGTAACTTGCATGTCTAGCCCACATGCCCGGCCCACCTTCCCCTCAGCATTCACCCACACTCTGTCCCTATAGCAGAACTCTTAACACAGGCATTCCTTTGTTTCCCTGCCAGAATAAAAGAGACTGAAAAAGCCAGGGAGATAATATAGAAGGTCAGGCATCAAGCTGACCTGGATTTGCTCTTGGCATCCATTATGGTCCCCTGAATCCCATCAGGAGTGATCCTTGAGTGCAGAGCCAGGAGTAAGCCCTGAACGCTGCAGGGCATGGTTCCAAGAACTAACTTAATCAGATAAACCTTCCTCATACAAATCCATTGAGAATAGTGAGGGGTGGAGGTAACAGCACCGGCTACTCAGGGTCACTCGCCCCCAAATCACCATTCCCCAAACTGCAGAAAAGTAAAGAGAGGTTAACTTGTTGGGATCACCTGGCTAGAAACTGACTCGGAGAGTCATGTGCCCAGATTATCAATATGTGTAGTTCTCGCTTCCTCCCATGCCCTTTCTTCCAAAGGTCCATCTAGAGGGGTGGCCTGGGCTCAAAGTCCCAGCTGCATTGTGGTCACACCCCTGGGATCTCCATCAATCCCAATGGCATGGGGACTTCCTCCATGACCTTGAGGGACTTTGCCCTCTTCCCAGTTCTCTGTGTCCTGGACACCTGACCCACCCATCAGGGATTCTTTATTTCTTTATTTATTTGGTTCTTTGGGTCACACCCGGTGATGCTCAGGGGTTACTCTTGGCTATGCATTCAGAAATTGCTCCTGGAAGGGGCCGGAGAGATAGCATGGAGGTAAAGTGTTTGCCTTCCATGCAGAAGGTTGGTGGTTCAAATCCCGGCATCCCATATGGGCCCCTGAGCCTGCCAGGAGCGATTTCTGAGCATAGAGCCAGGAGTAACCCCTGAGCGCTGCCAAACCCCCCCTCCAAAAAAATAAATTACTCCTGGCTTGGGGGACCATATGGGATGCTGGGGAATCGAACTGCAGTCCGTCCTAGGCTAGGGTTTGCAAGGCAGATGCCTTACCTCTAGCGCCACCACTCCAGCCCCCGATCAGGGATTCTTAAAGGTGCATTTACCACTGGCATGAGTTTGCAAGCTGGCCACTGGAGGTGGACCATCCCAACCTGACTTCCTGGCATGCAGCAGGAGGGGAGGGCCAAAGTAGAGAGCCTGGGGAGCATATATATTGCCCTGGAGCCAAGCACACCCAGGGCAGGATAGGCAAGGGCAGGGCTCTTAGCATCCTGTGTGAATGAGAATCCTGCAAGTCAATCCTTGACCCTTCAGTCATCAACACCATAGGGATCCTCATCCTGCCCAATCCTTGGCCAGATGACTCATCTAGGACCATAAAGTTAGTCAGAGACAGGAACAGGGTAGGGCAATTTTAACCTAGTGGGCAGGTTTACCTTCTGGTCTTCATTCACCCCACCAAGTAATTCAGGGGGGCCTCTATGCCTGTATGCCATTGGTCTAGCTTCATTCCCACATGCCATTGAAGTAGCTTCATACCTAGTCTAACCGATGTCTAATTCCTGACATCGATGCTACCTTCATCTGCCCACCCTCTCCCCAGCCAAAGAACAACCTACCCTACATTTTTTTGGGGTGTGTGGGGGGGCACGTCGGTAATGCTCAGAGGTTACTCCTGGCTCTGGGGTCAGAAATCGCCCCTGGCTCAGGGGACCATATGGGACACAGGGATCAAACTGTGGTTTGTCCTAGGTTAGTGCATGCAAGGCAAGCACCTACCACTGTGCCACTGCTCTGGCCCATACCCTACTTTTTTACTAGAAAAGCAACTCTACCCCCCAACCCCCCAAAGAGTTCTGCAAACTTCTCTCCATTTCTCAAGGTTTCACTGGGACAGTATAACATGGGCAGCTTCTCTGATCACTTTTAATTCTGGTCAAGCTTCAGGAACAGGCTGGGAAAATAAGGTAGGAAACCCCAGTGGGTGTGCACTTGTGAAAAGACATTGAGAGAAGGAATGTTCCAGAGAGTTGACCTGACTGAATACTTGGGGACCAGCAAATACAGTGTGTCCTCTGTGAATGAGTGTTCTCAGTGTTGGGCTTCATACGGGATCAAGAACCATCACATTGGGGCAAAGCAGAGCACAGTTGTAGAACATTAGAGGATCCATAAGCTGGAAATAGATGAGATTTCACAAATGGATCTAAAATATGAAGTTGGGTCAGAGCAATGGCACAGCGGTAGGGCATTTGCCTTGCATGCGTCTGACCCAGGATGAACCACACACAGTTCAATCCCTGGAGTCCCATATGGTTCCCCAAGCCAGGAGTGATTTCTAAGCACAATAGCAGAGAGGATAGCCAAAAAGGAAGGTGGGCAGGAATAGAGCCCAGGATTTGGGGAACAAACCTGGCATATGCCAAGATCCTAAATTCTTTCTTTGGCGTAGTTCCAGTGCTCTTTATAGCTTTGGGGATGCAAGAACTGCCAGTTATAATTCCAGATCCTCAGAACCTCTGAGTGTTGTCACTGTGAATTTAGCATTGCTGGGTGTAGTCCTGGTGGTCCCCAGATCTACTAATCCTTGTATCATTGTCACCAACGGTCTAGCATAGTTGGCCAAGTATTGCTAGGCATGACCCGAGCCCAGTGCTTGGAATTCCCTCTTCCCATCCCCAAATGAGGGATGCCAGGGCAGTGGGCCACCAGGGCCACCATCAGAGAAGACTGCCTTGTAGAAAACTCTCTGGTACTGTCTGGCATAGACACTGAAACTTCTCCAGAAATACTGTTCAAAGGCAGTCATGTACATATTAATGCAACTTTTAGCAATGGCACACCAGTAGCTGCTACGCTTATGCTGGAAGCAGAAAGGCCCAAAATGAAAAGTGAAATGTCCTAGTCACCTCCAAATTTCTGGTGTAATAGGGGATGAAGCAATCATTTTGGAAATTTTGGCCATGTTTTACAAAGTTAAACATACTGTCACCCCATGACTCCATAATCCTACTGCTTGTGTTTACCCAAGAGAAATGAAAACCACCACTGTCAACACAACAGCTTTGACACATCAAATCAGCCTCACTCAAGTGACTCCAAACTGGAAACAAGCCCAATGTTCCTGGACAGAGGACTGGACGAAGCATGGGAGAGTGAGACACTGGGGCAAAAAGGAGTGAACTAGCCACATGCAATCAGAAGAAAGTTAAGGTAAGACCAGGCTATGCTTCTAAAACACTCTGCCTAGTGTTTGTTATAGGATTTAATGTCAACCTAATTCTGATCAGATCAAGCTAAGTAATAAAAAATAAAATCTAGGGCTGGAGTAATAGCACAGTAGAGCTTTTGCCTTGAACACAGCCAACCCAGATGTACCCTGGTTTGATTCCCAGCATCCCAGATGGTCTCCCCAGCCTGCCAGGAGTGATTTCTGAGCACAGAGCTAGGAGTAATCCCTGAGTACTGCTGGGTGTGACCCAAACACCAAAAATTAAAAAAATTAAAATTAAAATAAAACTGTGTTGTCACAGCTTGGAGACGGGGGATGGAACTCTGTGGGGTTAATGGGAGGTTTCCACATTTGACCATGAAGAAACCTTCACCAGTATTTCTCAACTAAGAGCCCATATGAATACTCTGTGCCCCCAAAACTGTTCTTACAAGGCCATAGAGGATAAGTTGTTGTTTAGCTGTCTTGACTGGGTTTGGGGGCACAGCATGAGACTATAGGGCCAACCAGTAGGACAGGGTGTGGTCATGGGAAGGGGGCATGGTAAGAAAATGATAGGTCCTGATTGATATTGGGACCTGAATTCTGAACAAGGAGGGATGCCATTTTGTAAGAACTACATGGTGTAAACTACATGTCAGGTCTTCACAAGCCCATTTCCATAGACACTGCCCAAGCTACCTGGCCATACCAGGTAGCTTATCAGGGAAGGACAAGGGAGCAGTAGGAAGGTAGCCCTAGATAATAGTCAATCAATTTAAGGATCATCAAAAAGCTAGAACTTCCCTATATTCTTTTCCTATATAATCTTTCTCATGACCTTGGGTGGGGTGCATCTCCTTCGTGATATGTCCCCAGCTGGCCAGTGTGGGAACCTTGTTGGCAGACACATGAAAGTATTAAATTTTATTCCAGCTGTGTGGTCTTGTCCTTCTACTCTAGACCCTAACGATTGACACAATGCATTTCTCCAAGACCCACATTCTGAAAGCTGCAAATGTCACTGCATATAAATCAGACCACAGCAAAGCTGTTACACATAACCCTGGTCCTTCTCCATTGGAGCTAACAAACAGGCCAAGCTGACATAGCTGGCCCTGCCTCAACTGTCTCATCTATTCTGGAGCCTGCAGGACAGTGTCTTGGGTAAACACTGGGAGCATGTATGGATCCACAAAGGGATAAAGAGAATTCCTCTCCTCAGTGTAAATGAGCCACAGTTCCCTTATCACTCCATCAACCATTTGGTTGGGAGAGGGAAAGGCTGGACACAGCCCAGACAGGAAGGGCCTAGCTGGAGCAGAGGGAAGCACAAAGACACTGAAGGGGGCAGGGGAAGGACTAACTGAGGGCTCCGAGGGCCAGCTATTGCTGACTTGGCCATTCTGCCTGAGGCCAGCCTGACTGTGGCCTCCAGGCCTCTCATTTCCTCCACCTTAACTGGGGTCACACAAGAGCCTTCCCCGTAACCACACAGGCTCCCCACCCTGTCCTCATCTTAAATACTGAGCTGTTGGCAGTCAGACAAAGGCCCCTTCATAAAGGCCCCATAATTTGTTCCCTCAGCTCTAATGCACATAAACAGCCACAGCTCTGTCCCTTCCCACAAGCACCATAACAAGCTTCTTCCCCAGTTTCCAGGCCTTCAGTTTAGGGAGAGGTTGGAGACTTGGGGGGAGAAGGTGACAAAGAAAACTTCTAGGAAAGGCCGTGCCAGGGGCTAGCTAGTATTTATGCCTCCTCTTTCACTTCAAAGGTTTTCCTTAGCACAGTGTATTTAGAAGTCAACACAGGGTCTATTTGGTGCTCAGGGAACTGCCACCCCTGAGGGACAGAGCTGGAAGGAGGCAGCCTGTTAGGGGAGAGAAGTCATCCCCAGAGGAAGGCCAGAGGCAGAAGCAAGAGAGCTGTCAGTGTGACAGGCAGACATGGGCACTAAGTGGCAAAAACTACTTCCAGGTCCTCAGGCCATCATCATGAGAGTCTGGTGATTATGACTGATGGGTGCTTGTGTTTCAGGTGACAGATTTCCATAGACCTTCTTCTAGGACCTTCCAATTACATGTTTTAATCTCTCCCAGACCCTCCATAGGCCAAGGCCTGTTCTTTCTGCAGAGCCATGTTATGACATTTGTGAAATAATTGGTCAACCTCTGGGGGAAAGGTCAGAGAAAGCCAAGCAAGCACCAACAGAAACTAGAGCCTGAAAAGTTGGTGAGAAATGACAATGGTTTATGTGTCAGAGAATAGTTAAGGGGCAAAAATAAAGCAAATGGCAAGACAGGTGAGGCTGAAGGATGCACAAGACCTAGGCAAGGATGCCTGAAGAAGAATACAAGAATTAGAGCAACAGTACAATGGGTAGAGCATTTACCTTGCAAATATTCAATACCTGGCACCCAAACACCACCAGAAGTAACCTAGAAGTAACCCCTGAGCCTTGTCAGGTGTGACCCAAAATAAACAAACAAAAGAGCCAAAGAACCCTTTACAGCTGCCAATCTGGTCAACATTAAATGAGTCAAGGTTGACAGAGACAAAGGCCCAGCTTGGGCATCAGTAACTCAAAGAGTAAGTAGTGGAGCCATGACAATAGTCTCCCCAGGATTAAAAGCCGGCAGTGCAATTCTAAGGGCAGGAGTGCTGGGGTTCAAAGGTCATGATTATGGTTATGATTATGGTTATGATTATGGTTATGGTTATGGTTATGGTTATGGTTATCGTTATGGTTAGTGACTGTTATGTGGCCTCCATCATATCCCCATATAATCACCATGTCAGCTAGTGGGGGTGATAGCTGGACCTGGACAACACAAAGGACAATGACCATTTGCTGGCTGTTTCAGATGTGTGCACTTCTTAAATGAATCTTCACAACTCTGGGGCCAAGGCTACTATCCATTCACAGATGTAGAAATGGGGCCTTACATGGTTATGTCACTTACTGAACCCAAATCACACTTTCTGACTGTGGATTGGTGGACAGATGGAAGGAGAGAGGACAGATGGACAAAGGGAATAAAAGCCAGGCTGACAGATTGCATCACTGACCTCCTCTTAGTGGGAGGAACAAGACTGAGCCCCTCCAGGCCTGTCAGAGGGAGCAGAGAGGACAGTGGGTCAGGGCACACAAGCAGGCTGCAAATTGGCAAATATTTATGACAACCCAATTTTGTGGAGAGTGGAGGAAAAATAAACCACCAACGCTCCATTAGAGAGAGAAATGGCCCTGTCTGCCTTTCCAAGCTCAAATCCATCAAGGAAAACCCAGGAGGGGCATGTAGAGAAGGCGAGGGAAATTAATACAGAGGGGCAGGAGCTTGTCTTGCATAGGGCAGACTCTGGTTTGATCTTCAGCACCCCATATGTTCTCCTAAGCACTATTAGGAGTGATTCCTGAATGCAGAGTCAGCAGAGCACAGCCAAGCACACCCAACAAACAAACAAAAAATGAGAAAAGAATATAAAAAGAGGGCTGGAGAGATAGCACAGAGGTGGGGCTTTTGCCTTGCACGCAGCCAATTCAGGACGGATGGTGGTTCGAATCCCAGCATCCCATATGGTTTTCCCAAGCCTGCCAGGAGCGATTTCTGAGTGCAGAGCCAGAAGTAACCTCTGAGAGCTGCTGGGTGTAGCCCCAAAACACACACATACAACACAACACACACACACACACACACACACACACACACACACACAATAATATTAAAAAGCTGAGAGTGGTTAATGTTGAATGTCCCAGGCCAGCAGTTTTTCTTCTAGGAATCTGTGGAATCGAGTTATTAGGTAAAGAGGAAACAAAACAAGATGGGAGATTGGAGGTGGGAAGGTAGAAAAGTGGGGTGGGGGTAGGGGGTTGGGGTGGAGTGGGAAGTTTGGAGTGGTGGGAAAGGAAGCACCACCCCACAGCCTTGCCTTCCCAGCAAACTGGCCTTTGTTTAAAGCAAGATCATATTGGGCCTCTGTACTTTGACTCACTCACTGCCTGACAAAAACCAGATGCCAAATGTCTCCCAGCACTGCACCCAGGCCTCTGCCTTTAGAAAAATAACAGGAGTCAGCCAGGCAAGACTCAGTAAAGAGCATGCTTCCCAGGGCCAAGTCCCCACTTTAAGAAAAAGCAGAGTTGTAAGTTTGAGACTGAAAAGATTAAACAAGGTGGACTCTGCACCACCTCCTTTGTCCAGTCTGGAAGCCTGGAACTTTCTCCTGAAACACCACTTTGGGTCAATCTTTGGAACTCTTTTTTTTTTGGGGGGGGGCACATAGGCATTCAGAGGTTACTTCCAGCTCTGTGCTCAGAAATCATTCCTGGTAGGTTTGGGGACCATATGGAATGCCCAAACACAAAGAGGTGTGTGCAAGGCAAATGCCCTACCTGCTATGCTATTGCTCTGACCCCAATCTTTGGAACTCCTGAGCGGATCACTTGTGGATACCAGCTACCCACAAAAGCTCCCCCTGTGAGTTCCCCTAACTTGGAGGCACCCTGCTGATCTAAGCAGAGAGAGCAACACTTTAGCACAGCTCAAAAACAGGGTATCCTCTTCAGGAAAGCTGAGAACAGGAGTAGGGGAGCAGAGGCAGAGCAAATCTGCTTCCCAGAGAAAAAAATAAAATAAAAACCATACGTTGAGCCTTAGAAGAGGCATGAAATTCGACCAACAAGCTCCAGCCCATTCTTCTGAGCAAATGAAGTCAGAAATAAGTGGCACTGTGTAAAAACTGGAGACCAGATTGCCCGGATCCAATGCACAGATTACAGAAAGCAATGCCACCCTATCTCTACTTCACACATAGGAGTCAGGGATAAAAACTGATTAATAAAGTGGCAAAGACAGCCCCTCTTGCTGCCATGGGGCCCTGAAGATGCCAGGGCAGGAAAGGAGATAAAGAAACACAATAGATCTGTGTTGGATCTGCTTGAATTTAGGAGTCCCTGCCTGTCATTTTTTGTCTCATTTTATTGGCTCAACAGGTCCCATGGCTTAAATCAAACCTCCAGATAAAACAGGGGATCGTGTACATACCTGAGCTCTAGCTACTCTCACTTCTGAAATGCTGGTTTCTCCTTCCCATATTCTAGCATTTAGTGGTTGACAATTACCTTACACTTCTATTACGGCCTCCAAAATCCTAGCAGCAAGCCAGATAAATCAAAGCCTTTCTCTGAATTTCCATTTGTCATTTCCCAAGTCGTTTCCAACTCTGGGAGTCATCAAATCTTCTCCACCTCAACATGCCATGG
>PVKC010035862.1:0-13365 GCA_004027635.1 Crocidura indochinensis
GAAGTATATGTTGTGTCTTTCTAGTTATTCCTTCTCACAATTTTAAAATTGGGGCATATTAATAACTTATTAAACAATGTGAAAATCACATAAGATACTTATTAGGTTGCACCAAATATAGAATTTTACACATTGTAGACACTTAAATACCATGAAACTTAAATACCATTTCTTTTCATAGACATTGTCTCTACTCAGTGAAATCTTCTAAACTCTCCCAGTATGTCAATTCAGTTCACGTAGTCTCACTTTGATTTATATATTTAACAAGCTTCTTTTAAGTTTTGATAATTATTTCAATTAAATTATAAAATCATTTGATGCAGCCTGTGTTTTTTTTTCTGTCTCAATAACCTAATTAAGTATTCTACACACAAAATAAGCTGACTGTTCACTTGGTAACTGATGGCTAGTTAGCAACACTCTATTCTTTCAGTTTACTAATGAGCTGAATTTTTCATAAACCAATACTGTTTAATAAACTGCAAATATTACAACTTTGCATGTCAGCAAAAAATATTCAAATATTGCACTAATTCCTGTATTTTGAATTAAATCTTCCAAAGTATCGCATTTTAAGAAAATGTCTAGGAACAAATATAAAAAACATCATGAAAATATGCCACTATATGACAATTTGATGTACCAGAGATACAAAAGTTCTTCATCAAAATTTGTTATGACATCTTCAGTCTTGACAACTTGAATTATACTGTGCTCACTTCTGAATTGCATTGGTACATTAAAAAATGCATATGTGGTTATTTTAATCAGATAGTTCTAGTCCAGGAAAGGTATCAATTTCATTCTTTGCTCTATAGGAAAACCCAGTTACAGATGTGTGATCCAATTTTAAAATATTACTCCTAAAACCTTAGGAAAATATAAAGATGACTAGAATGATTTGGAGAGCCCAAAAATTTTAGAGTACTTAACCAAATCATCAAAGTTTTGCTCCATGTTTCTTGAAAGTTCATATTTTTATCTTAGAATTGTTAGAATATATATGCAGAATCTTTGATAGTTAAAATTTTTTCTCTAACCCACTTTATATCCACAAATGATATAGGAGGTACTTGATCAATATGGTAAAAAGAACATTAAGTCTATTTTAAAAATATAGAGTATTGTATACACCATATGTGGGGGAAATTATATTTTCTGCTCTAGGTAAATCCATCTCTTTTATTTTTTTTACTATTAAAAATAAATAATTTATTTTTCTGTTTTTTTTCTTAAAACCTTATGGTATTATTTGGGGAATGAATCTTTACAGATTACATAAAGGCCAGCCCAGTATTTTGACATAAGAAATTGAAACACAGTATATTGTTTAAAAAGTTAGACTATTATTATGTATTAAGATGAGTCACTTAGATATTTATAGATGAAATAGAAAAATAATGGACTTTCTCCTCTGCCATGTAGTGCTTACTGAAGTTAATTTACCTCATTCTTTCTTTATGATTGTTTTATGACTCTGTATATAAATTAAAATAGATTGCATGTTTAGTGGACTGTCATTATTTCATAAACATGTTTTTGATGAGGAAGATTGAATTATATTAAACAAACAAAATTAAAGTTAAAATATGCATAAGAATAAAATGTGATTATTTAGGCATCAAAAAGAATGTCATAGAGCTATTTTTCACCAAATTAAGTCATTTTAGAAATATTTTAAATAATAGCACTATATATCAGTAATTACTAGATTAAAGTTAATTCACTAAGATTAACTAATGTAAGGCAGTATCATTTTATGCATATCCATGTATATAATTTATACATTTTTATAATAATACAAAGATATAAATGGGAATCTGCTAATAACGCAAGCATAATTTACATTATGGGGGTTAAAGTAAAGGAAGAGTTAATATCAATGAAATATATGTAAATAATATATGCGATATATTGTAAGTCCTAGTTTCCAGGATAGATTTTAATCTAAGACCTTAATAAAATAGTGAAAAGAAAACCTTGTACAAAATTACAAATATATACCATGAACATATATGTAATATGTATATGTCTACATAAGCATACACACCTGACTTTCTGCACATTAGGACGTTTTGAAGAACATATCACATGTTATTTTGTCCTTACAAGACAAATTCTAAAAAGATTCCTTATGCATAAGATAATGACCAATATATAATAAGGGCAGCTATGTTTAATGCAAAGAAGAAGCCGGGAATTATAGCTTACACAGGATCTCCAACAATATATAGAAATTCAATGGAAAACTTCAATCTTTGTTTTCTGTATGTTCATTGGTATTCACCTATCCTACAGCTTGCCAAATAGTATGCTTTGACTACAGGAAGGAAGCCAAAATAAAGACAAAAACACCAAAGTAACATATTTTTCTTGACCTAATAAACTCCCTTGTAAATACTGGAAATCAAGATATCATAATTTCAGTAAACTTGAAGGAACAACATCTTATCTTGTTTTTTATAACTATAGCTTTATTTTTTCCTTTTGCTTTTGTATTGTCCCCAAAATACTACATGAACAGATGTAGCCTGACCTGAATAGTTGAGTACTGTACAATGAAAATAACAGCAATACTAACCCACAAATATTGACTGTTTGCTATGTACCAGGCACAGTTCTGCTGTTTTCCTATTGCATATGTAGTACTCAGACATATTATGTTATATAATTGGTTGGGAAGAGAATAAAGAGCTTATATAAGTGATTGTCTTATTGGAGCATAAATCTCGTTATGTTGATTTTTCTCTCTATCACTTTGTACACAGGACCAAAATCAAAGTGTAATGTTTATTAAGAAGTTATCTAACATATAGGGGTGAAACGACCTCATAACATTATTATACATAGCAATAGCAAAAGGCTTAAGAAGAAAATGCTTCTGATAACAAAATTTTTGAGTGTGAAAGTTTACTTGGCATGATTTTTAATAGACCTCTGATACCCTCAAATTCTCATTTGGTACATCGCTATCCTTCAGCATCTTAAAATATGATAGAGAATTTGTCATCTATGCATTTCAACAAAATAACCACACCAAAATGAATTTTAAGGGTTATGATTTTTCTTTTTATGACACAACATCTCTAGAGATTATTATTTGTGCCTATGGTTCACATATGAGGGAATAGAAAGGAATTTTATGAAATGTCTGTTTTAGAACTGAATTATAAAACACAGACATTAGCACATATTGTTATATTACAATCTAGGATGGGCATATAATCAAGTTTTTTAATATTTAATAATTTATTTATTTAAGCACTGTGGTTACATAAATGTTTGTAAGTGGGTTTCAGTCATCAAATGTATACCACCCTTCATCAGTGTAACTTTCCTGCCATCAATATTCTCTGTTTCCTCCTTCCTGACGCCCTGCCTATCTTCAGGACAGACATTCTACTTTTCTCTTTCACTATCATTGTCATGATAGTAGTTGGTGCAGTTAATGCTCTAACTGCACTCACTGCTCTTTCTGGTAAGTATATATTCAAATTATCACAAGTGGAGTTTATTAGAAAGCATAAATAATTATTCTTGTTTCATTTTTTCTGACATTACTTGTCTAAATCTTTGGTTCTTTTGTACTACCAAATTGTGTTTATAATTATACCAAGGGTAAAAGACCTAGCATTTTAAGAGTTTAGGGTGTTCATTTTTTTGCCAAAAATGTACAGTATTCATGGTTGCACCAGAAAACGATATGAATAGAAAATATTTCACACACCAGGATATATCCCAATGCATCCTCTCACCATCCTCAAGTTCCACTGTAAGTTTTTATATAAAGTCATATTTTAAAATAACCAAACCTTTCTTGAAGCGGTGATAGAGATCATCAGTATAAAAATTCCCAGATGATCAGAGAGTGTTTTAGGAGAGATGGGAGCTGAATAATTTTAATGTGTAGTGTAATGAGTTCCATCAATCAGTCGTGACATTTGTTAACATAGTTTCAGTGAGCCGTTTTCTTTGGTAGTGATAACAACTTCAGTTTCATCATAAGGTTATCAAGGACTGCATAAAATTATCTGTGTAGATTGTTTAGCACAGTACAAACGTATACAATACATTCAACAATTATTAAGTATACTTATTGCTGTTTAAGTGGAGTAAATTATTCTTTAGAAAACTTTCATGAGAAATAAATGAGATAATATATGTGATCTGTCGAGCATAATGCCTGGTGTGCAGTAAGACTCAAAGTATAGTTTCTCCCTTAAGTGCTTATTATTAAACATACAATGTTCTAAAAGAATAGCATAAGGGAAGATTGAGTAGCTTTAGAGAATTATTATTTCCTATATTATGAATAATTTAAAGAGTATTTTCTAACCTTATCTCCCTAGATCCTTATTGGAAAGCAAGAATTTGCATGATTTTCTATAGGAAATTGTATCTAGTAAGATCTATGCCACATACAAGTTATGAAGTAGGAGAGGAAAGATCTGAACTCAGGTGTGTAGGAGCCAAAGCCAGCAAATTTTTATTATCTTTAAAAAAATATATAGCTCAGATTGAACTAGCTAGATTGACTGGCAAATATTTGATACCAACCGACTGAAACAATTTATTCAAACTGTTGTCATGCCTGTGTTGAATCAACTGGCTTCATTAACTGGGTCCCTCAAAGCAGTGCCAAAGTTGAAAAGTAAGCACCAAGAAGCTAAGAAAATGAATGTCATGTAAAGATTTTTTTGGAAGATTGCAGTTTGTTTAGAGCACAAAACTTTACAGAGATGCAGCAGCAGAAAATCTCTCAGCTCCTTGCAGTGTCATCAATCACTGAAGCACAGGGAAAAAAAGTAAACTGGACCCAGATCCCTTCCTTGTAAATTATTTTTCAGGAAATCCTTCAGGCTTCGTTTTTTTTTAACCAGGAAACAATTACAGTTTAATATAGAGGATCACAGAATTCACATGGAACCAATTTCTATTTGTTCTGCTTACACAAAGGAAATGCAATTTTTTTTCAGAAACATCAGAGAAATATATAAGCACTAGTGGAATACAGTGGAGCCTGTCACTTTCAACTGAGGGATTGTGTCATTTCTCATTGCCAGTCTTGACAGCATCTCACGTAAAGAGGTGTATTTGCAAATTATATTCTTGATATCACTTACTGAAATTCAATGACTTTATTTAAAATAATAAACTGACATTGCAAAGAAGACCCGAAGCTTGCTATATGAAGAAAGTTAGCATAACTTAGCTGTTGTTTCAATATATTGCTCGTGTCAATATCTTAATCTCATTTATTTCATATGTCTGTAAATATGCAAAATTAAAGAGCCAAAGATAATTTCATATTCTATCTGAGTCTGAGAGAAATGATTGTTAAGTTATCATTGCTTTTATAATAAAATATTTCTAACCTCTGTTATGACCTTTAAAAATGCAAATGATAATTTTTGGCAAAAAGGAAAATGCATTTGTTAATTATTAAAAAGATAAGTAGTAAAAAGAGAAGAAATGAGGTGTTTACTTTGAAGCAAACCTCATTGAAGGTTTATGTGATAAGGATAAAGGAAATGTTTTATATTTACATGCAGCTTCAGAAGAATGATTGTCTATTTCTGTTCAAATCTGTGACTTTGCAGCTGTAATCAAAACCAGCAGGAGCATTTCTGACTTATATTCCTGGCAGAGAATTCATGGAATACATAATACATATCCATAAGAGTTAAGTGAATTTCAACAGTTTCTTAAGGTAACAATTCTCGCGACTTTAATATGTTTCAAAAAATAAAAGCCTGCTAGTGCAAATCAAATAATACTTAAGCCATCATCTTCATTTGAAAATGAGCTTTTTACAACCAGTGTATTTATAAATCTAATGCTTCCAGAAATGATGGATGAATGCAGTTTCCAAGAATGATGACGTCAGTGGATACATTTCCCCATACAATCTAGTTTACCTTTGAGGGGAAGTATCTCCAATACATTTCTGTTATCAGGATTACTCCAGCAAGGTAAATGCCCCTTCTTGGTTGGGCTAGGACCAGCATTTTTAAGAATTTGAATATGACATCAAGCTTGATTTCATATGCAAGACTTGGCATAGGACTCCCAGTCAACCATGATTCTACAGTGTTAAAATTGTGGAACTCAGGGTCCTTGTACATTGGATGCGGTCGCAGCATAATTTTCTGAAGAACAGCTTTCTGTGGTTGTACAAAGTGAAAGGAAAGGGGGTGCCCCTCTTGACTTCTCATATCTGCACCGTTGAGCTTGCTGAGTATGAAAGATCTCCATGACTTTCACTTAGTAGATAGTAATTATTTTTAAAAGAAGGACTGAAAATATGGTTTTATGAGTCATGCAGTATATAAGTGCTCTAGAAAAAGACAGAACTCTGTACTTTAGTTTTCTCCTTTGTAACAAGGCTTCTTTTATCTATTCTGTAAGAGAAACACTTTTTTAGGACATGGAGGCAATGGGGCTGGAGCGATAACACAGCGGTAGGATGTTTGCCTTGTACACAACCTATCCAGGACAGATAGTGGTTCGAATCCCGGTGTCCCACATGGTCCCTAAAGCCAGGAGTGATTTCTGAGTGCAGAGCCAGGAGTTACCCCTGGTGTGGCCCAAAACCCAAACCAAACAAACAAAGAAACAAAAAACATTGAGTCAAAACTTCAGGATATTCGCTCCATCTAAAAACAAATAAGTGAAAGCAGTCTACACAATTGAACAGAAAGAGTGCGATGCAGTTAAAAGTTGATAATATTCATTCAGAACTATTCTTTCCCTAGGTTAGTGTTGAGCATTTTAAGCACTTTGACTAAGCCCTACAATCAGTTATCTCTATAGTTTTGTAAATGTGGTTAAATTGTTTTATTTTTTGAAATTTCAGTTTTTCTTTAACAGAGGTTCATGATTTCTCTGACTTTTTCCAATTCTGACAATATGTGATTTTATGAGAGGCAAAGTATATGTAGCTGGAGAGGAAAAGAGAGATAACAGGAAGATAAGACTCCACTATACAATTATAATCACATGTAGTGAAACTTGATAGCTAATTTACATATTACTATATACACATTTCACCATATTCATTCTTATTTATTAACGTTTATATACCACAACCATTATTTTATAACAGAATATTTTAATTTAAAATCATGTCACTTACCAAGATTACATCAATTAGTTATAGTATCTCATTATTTTATTGCCAATATGGTGATTTAGCCTGAAAATTCAGTATATAAAATATTTCTAACAACTTCTACAGATTAATGTCTCAGAGAGTATGTACTTCATACTCTCATGCTGTTAAGAAGTTGTTTGACAGATACAAATCATATATTTTTAACTTAATCTTACATTTTGGTAGAAAAGTCTAATTTCAGTCTGATGCTGAATAGTTAGGTCAACTCTTTCTGATTTTTCACTTAACTTCTTTATTTTTCATAATAATAATATATTTAGGTTTTATGGTTGCAGATATGTTTATAATTGGGTTTTAGTCATACAATGCTTACCATCCTTCACCGGTGCAACTTTCCCACCACCAATGTCACCATTTCCTTCCCATCTCCTACCCCCTGTCTGTCTTGGAACAGGCTTTCTGCATCTTTCTTTCTCTCTCAGTCTCTCTCTCACCCTCTCTCTCTCTCTCTGCCTCTCTCTCTGTTTTCTAGCATTGTGGTTTGTACTATTGTCAATGAGAGGGTGACATGTATATCACTTTATATCCTTTCAACACACAGTTCTTGTCCAGAGTAATTTCTTTGTTTGTTTTGGGCTCACACCTTGCAATGCTCAGGAGTTACTTCTGGATCTGCACTTAGAAATCACTCCTTGCAGGCTCAGGGGAACTTATATGATGTCAGGGATCAAACCTGAGTTGATGCATGCAAGGCAAATGTTCTCCTCACTGTGCTATCACTACAGCCTCATTAGCTTATTCCATTTATTGTTATTGCTATTATTATTACTATTATTTTATTTTTGTGGAGAGAAGCAACAACTAGCAGTCCCGGCACTTTGTTCAGAGCTCACGTCTGATGCTGATGGGGCTGAAACTGGGACATTGTGGTAATATGGTGTCCTAACCATAACCAATACCTTGCTTGGTAACATACAAGTCAATAGGCTGACCCAATATTCTAACTCTTCAGCCTTTATTTTATTTATTTTTATGAAAATATGTATGCAGTTATATATGTAATATTGATTCACAACTATAAAAATTTCAGACAAAAAAGCTTTATATTTAGAAAATGAAATTTATAACTGAATATATAACACCACAGAAACACCACAAAAGATAAATTTCATTAATTACTTTGGAATCCACATTCTCTATTCCTTTTCATCCTTCTTGTAATCATCATTCTTTTGTCATTAAGAATAAAATTGATGATTTTTGGGATGTCAGAGAGTAGTAAAGCAGGTGGGTATTTTCCTTCAACACAGGCAACACGGGCTTAATCCTCAACATCCCATAAGGTACCTTGAGCACTGCTAGAAATAATTCCTCAGCACAGAGCCAGGATTAACTACTGAGCAGTGCCAGTGTGACCCAAAATCCAAATTATTTTTAAAAACGGGAAACTTTTTGTTCATTTTTGTTCATGGGATTTTATTTTATTTTTTTTCAAAAATGGATGAAGTCATATGTTCTTACATCACCCATCCTTCAATTTATAGACTCAGGTTGTTTTTCTATATTGACTATTTGAGTAGTGCATCAATGAATGTGGAGAAACATCCATATGTTATTTTGAATTAATGTTTTTTTCTTTTCAAATATATAAATATATATGAATAAAAACATACATATAGATATACCCAAAGTACATTGGGTATTTCAACCCATTTCTCAAAGTGAATTTAAAAACATCCATTTGCAATATTTTTAGGAATATCTGTAATTTTTTCCATAGTTATTGAGCCAATTTACCTTCCTACCAACATAATACAAGGGTTTTATTTCCTCTATAGTCTCACCAGTATGTGCTATTTCTATTTTCTTTATAATAGCCATATGCGAAATATGACACGATATTCTATTGTGGTTTTATTTTACATGCTCCTAATCTTAAACAGTAAAGAAAAATATCATGTGTTTGCTATTGTGTACTGTGTTTGCATGCCATATGTATTTATTCTTTGAGAAAATGTCTATTTAGACACTGACCATATTTTTGTGTCGCTTAATTGTTTAAATTGTTTATATATTTCAACTATCAACCTGTTATATGATTCACAAATATCCCACTCCAACAGTATTTCATTTAATTTTATCTTTAATTTCTTTTGTTGTGTTTTTTTCCTGTTCCAATACTGATTTTTATTATTATTTAATGCACAATGAAAGTTTTTAATTAAATGACATTGCAATGTATTCTCTAAAAGTTTTATGACTAATATTCTTAAAAACTTCACTTATTTTGTAACATATTAAGTCATCAGTGATTTTGTGTTTTCAATTGGATAAGCAATCTCCTTCTCAACCCTTTATTTTTTTAATTTAAGACTTGGATCATAGTAAAAACATTAATAGAGTCACATCATTTGCAACTGTGAATTTTTATTATGAAATTTTCCAAAAGAGGGCATATTTGTAAATTCATTAATGCCATTTTAATAGAATAAGAAAGCATTTTTGGTTTGAAAGTTTTGGCAAAAAATAAAATTTACCCTATACAACTATAGAGCAATTTATTAAAAATAATGGTGCAATCACCTCTCTAGTAATAATGTTTTTAAATCCTGGTTTCCATTTGTGTTAGCAGCCAGGATCAATTCATATTTATGCACTTTCATGTGTTTATGGATGTGAAGCTCCTTCTTTTAAAATTTCAATTGTTAAATAGAATCAGAAAGTCAATCCTTTTCTTCTCCTTCTCTCTTAATTTTCCTAGTTCAGAGGAATTATCTTTGAGGAGTTTTATGATGGCAGACAAATTTGTTTGTCAAATACATTGGGTTTTTTTTTGCTGCTATGCTAGAGGGCTGGAAGAGATCAGAATGGATGTTTGCTTCGCAGATTCCTGTAAAATTCGACTTCTCCCTGTCATACGTCTTTCTGATTACTGCTAAGCTATATACATTTTGACAAGGAGAAAAACAGGCTCAAATTGTTAATACCCAAAAGCTTTCAGAATTTTGTTTCAACTGCAGCATATGGTTATGCTTAAATGCTGAACTCCTTTACATATTTTGTGCTTGAGTTATAATTTCACTCACTAAATCATTAAGCATACCTTTAGAGGAGAGCTCTAATAAAAGAAAAGTCACTAGGAATATAAAAATATATTTATGTGGATTAATAGATACAGATATTTCCTTTAGACATGATTTTATGGGTGTAATGAGCATCTATAATGCTTAGCAGAGGACTTTTCTTCAAATAACTCTGCTAAAACAATCACATCTCACAAATGTGAGGCAGCCAGAGTGTGCTGGGTTTCTAACCTCTGGAGAGTATAGCCCTGTGGTTAACTCATGATAAACAGAGATGGTGGAAAAGTTAACTTCTTGGCAGTATATCACATTTCAGCAATAATCCAATACACATTGTACATTGAATTTTTTTTCAGATATGAACAAAATAATGCAGCAAATATAGACATTTCTTTAGTTTCTGACATCCAGTTTGATGATAAACTTCATTCTGATGATTCTTTTTCTTTCTTTATAACCAAAATTCAGTGGAGAATCAGGAGCCCATTTTCAAAAAAAAAAAATTTAACTTCAAAATCTAAGGGTTGCAATGTTGACTGAAATCCAAATCTTTTGGCATTTAAGTTCATTTGCCTTTGGCAGAAAAATCTTGTTTTCAAAAAAGAAACAAGTCATAAGAGAACTTTATTAAAAGAGGTTCAACCAGCTGTTTAAAAGGGTTATTTTGATGATGTCAGTGCAAGGGAATAAAAAACACATGGATTTAAATTCCCTTAAATTATACAAGCCTTTAAAAATTAAAGAAACTATGTTGGGCCAATGTGTTTCAGGTTTATTAACAATCAGCCTTTCATGGTTTCTAAACAGAGTTGGAGTGAAGAAACATTGCAATTATTTATTAAACCTAAAGACTACTGAGAACACAGTTCAGAAAGAAACAAGAGATGTATGTTTATGATTCTAAAACAGAGAATATCCCTAAAAGCCCATGAGAAATCATGAAAGTCACCCCTCCTCTTCCACAATAATATAATATTTAGTAGGAGAATGAGTGCAGCTCTCTGGGATGTTTTATTTTCTGCTTCACTGTTTATTTTACAATTAGGTAGACAGAAATGTTTCTGTTGAAGTGTTATTAGATTGATAAATATTTGTTGAAGTAAATACTCCTAATTAAAATGTGCTTTAGGTCTCAGGATGTCACAGATAATTCTTTGAAAATGGAGATTTAAAAGAATTACTTACTTCACTTTCAGAAATTGGGCAGGACTACAGACTACAAACTTTATTATTTAATTCTTATGGTAAAATGGCACCTCTTTGCAGATTCTGAGGGTGTTCTTGGTGATATTTTTGAGAAATGAGAACATATATGTATATGTATACTATAGTAAAAAGACTTGGAAAGCATTTTTGATGCACCCAAACAGTCATTTCTTATTCTTAATTTGGTGAAAATAGGTATTGTCTTCACCTGCTAGTTCTTTGATTCCTTTACGCCATTTCTATCATGATACTTTGATAGGGAGTTGGAACTCAATTCTAGATAGCACACAAAATAGTAGAATCAGCATAATCACGTCCACTGCAGCATCTTGACAAACTTTTGGACTAACTGTAGAGTGCTAAATTCTACCTCTTTAGTTCTGAAAGGTAGACCAGTCCAATTTATTGAAAATAATAATACTTAGTTTCTATAGAAGAGAAGATACTTGTAAACGTGATAGTAGGGAATAAAATAATTGTTATTTGTGTTGGTCATAAATATATTTTAGGTTCTGGTACAATTAAAAGATAAGTTAGTATATGTTAGAGGCTTATAAAATAATAATTACCACTTCATACACATCTTATTTGTCATTTGTAACACTCCTAAGTAGTAACTATTTTTTATTGCCACATTTCAGATAAACCCCTCAAAACCAAATGAGGAAAACATGAGTTGCTGGAGAGCACATAAACTATGTGTACATAAAAGTCATGTTTATTGAAACCGCAGTGATAATACAACAGGTAGGATCCTTGTCTCGCCCAGGGCTGACTCACTTTTGATCCCCAGCATCTCATACAGATCTAAGAATAATCCCATGTCCTTCCTTACTAGTGTGACCCTCAAACAACAAACAAACCAACCAAAGTAATATTAATTTCAAATTTTATGCTTTTTAAAATTAAAAATAATTAAAGAAACTAAAATTAGAAATATAAACATAATATAAAAAGGTAGAGCAAATGAGTTCTGCTGGTCAGTGTGTAAAACAGTACAATAACTTTGGAGAACTGCTTATGTAAAGCTTGATGTTCTGCCTTATAGTACCAATTCTGCTCCTGAAAATAATAACATGAAAACTTTGCAAAGGTCTACCAAAATGTATGCGCAAGAATGTTCTTAGTTTAGTTTAATTTGGGAATAGTGCCCATCATCAGGATAATGGATGTTATCAAATGTGTACTATATCTATTATTCATATTTATGAATGTATTAATAATATAGTTTATTTATGATAAGTATTATATTATGTATTATATAAATTCACAATAATAAAATTTATTATATTTATTATTACTATATTTATTAAATTAAGTTATACACATCTATACGAATAAATAAAATATTATAGTTAAATTCATAGATAAATCTCTTAAACGTAGAGGTGACAGGAGCCAGACTTTATCAGCCAGATGTAAAAGAGTACATGCAAATTACAGCTGTATAAAGTAATTTATCATACTAGATGAAGAATAAGTATTGTGTTTCTGATATATCTAGAAATATCTGTATCTTAATTTTGAGTGTTATATGGTGTGTGTATTTTGTAAAACATATTGAGTTGCACCCATATTTGATAATATTTTCTAGATGCCAACTTCACAAAAATTCAGGTCGTTTTGCTAAACTTAGTGTCCACTCAGTTGCCATGAAGAAGCATGGTCAAGCATGGCTATCCACACAAGCTTATTTGGTTTGACAGTGAATGCAGACACGCCCATCATGACAGATCATGACTATTTCAGTTAAGTGTTTACCTCAAAAATCCCGAGTTTCCAATGAAATCTCTTCCAACAAGGAAAGGCATTTGAGTTTAATGCATTTGAGCTTCCAAGGTGTTGCTTGATTTCATTCTTGCAGCATGAATGAGAGCATCGTCTAATTTATATGATTTAGCTGTAAACCCAAGTTTAATTTGGGACCCCAAGACTCTACATTTCCTGATACCTGAAACT
>PVKC010035863.1:0-13363 GCA_004027635.1 Crocidura indochinensis
GAAAGAAAGAAAGAAAGAAAGAAAGAAAGAAAGAAAGAAAGAAAGAAAGAAAGAAAGAGAAAGAAAGAAGAAAGAAAGAAAAAGAAAGAAAGAAAGAAGGAAGGAAGGAAGGAAGGAAGGAAGGAAGGAAAGAAGGAAGAAGGAAGGAAGGAATGAAGGAAGGAACGAAGGAAGGAAAGAAATTAAAAGTAAGCAAGGAAGGAAGGAAAGAAGAAAGGAAGGAACCATGATACCATTTAGCTAGATCCTATTTGAATCTTAATATTGTTTTAACTATTTTTGTGTTTATTCAACTTTTAATAATATATATTTAATATATATGGACTTTTTTGTTATAGGTATCATTTATTATATGTTTAGAGTACTAAAGATCCAACAGTGCTGGGCTTTGTAAGCATTATTGTGTGGAGATTGAACATAAGGCCTTGCAAATGTCAGTCATGCAGAGCACATGTTGTTTCCTGAACCAGATGCTTAACACGATAGAGTAAATATTGCTGTAGGCCTTTCGATTTTAGAAATGTAACTTCAAGTAAGGTAGGACTTTCGAGTTAGATCCATTCTGTGGGAGATTGCTCTAGCCTACATAACATGGATGCCATCAACCATAGTCTCTGCCTCTGTGGAAACTTCCACTGAGCTGTACACATGACTGCTGGCAGGTTTCAGCCCAGAGCAACTAGAAATCTTGTAACAAAGAATAGCCCCTTGTGCTGACCACAGGGCCATGAGTCTGGGGGCAGGGTGCAAATAACATCTCCTTACATGTCTCTGGTTCCTGTCAGGTTAAAGATTGTTAGAATCAGCCACTGAGTTTTGTCCTCCTTCTCTCCTTTCCTCGTCACCTATAGGCTGTGCTTAATCAGGAATTCCTTGATAAAAGTGTAACTCTATCCCCTTCCCCTTTTTGGCTAAGTGCCTATAGTAAGCATATGATTGGTGAGAGATACTTGTTTGAATCAACCAATGTCTAGCTGCCCCATAGAGTCAGAATTAAAGTGCCTTTGCCCATTTTTGATAATGTACCTGTATTTGAAATATGACTTGACAAAACCCTTTTAAAGTAACCAATAGTTCCCAAGACCTGCCTCCCTTTGTGTGAAAAATATATAAGTGCTTACCCATGCTTAATACATTTGCCCTTGATCAGCAACCAGACTTGGGTCATTCTAACTTCTCCAGGTTTCTCTACAGATATTTTGGATTGGAGCGGCTTCAGGGAACTCACGAATTAGTCGTGGCATTCACCCCCTTCCCCCCCAGACGTGGATTCATTTTTTTTGTTTTTGTAGTACACTCAGTGACCCTCAGGGGTTCCTCCTGTCTATGCGCTCAGAAATCGCTCCTGGCTAGAGAGAACCTTTTGGGACACTTAGGGGAGCAAACCAAGATCGTCCTGAGCCCAAAGCCTGGTGTAACTTGAGTGCTGTGGGTTTGTCCCAAAGAAAATAAAGAAAAAATGAATAAAACACCATTTTCAAAGGACATTTCTGAAATCACATAAAATTAAGTAGTTTTTATGTAATTTTTTCTCTCATTATTAATGGTTATAATAAGAAAAATAGAGCATTTTGTAAATTCATTCAATGGAGTTTAATCTTTCCTCTCAGAGCCTTTAATACTATGCATCAAGTAAAAAATGTATAACACAGAGTATCTGAAAAGTAAAATGTTTTTTTATGAGACTGTGTCTTCTCATTCTTCAATGACACAAATGTAGTTTTCCAGTCCAAATGTATTTTTGATGAATTTGATAGTCAAATAAATATTAGCATAATTCGTATACAATGCACATTGAAAAGTTTAGGGTAAAAATTGAAGAGAAAAGTTTTTCAGGATAATGATGAAAAGAATTCATTTTCTTGTAGGTTAGGGTGAAAATTCAAGAGAAAAGTTTTTGTAGATAATGATGACAAAAGTTGCCAGAAATATATCTTCTTTTTTGAATAATAAGTTTCTCAATACTAAGATCAGTTCTTACTTTAGTAGTTTAAGCTTTCTTTTTTGACTGCTTAGTTTCCATAAAAAGTATAAATTGGTATAAAAGTTTGAGAATTACCAGTTTTGTAACCTTTTACTCCTCCACTTACCTGTATCTTTTCTGCTTTTGATTGGAATGAATTTCTGCATATATTTTCCTTTCTTCCAAATAGTCTAGAGATGAAAATAGTGTCTTTGTGGAGTCCAAACTTCTGCTACTTTGAAGAGTAGGCATGTATAATGGCAGTTGAACCTGGACATGCACTCAGACATGTCCCTGGTCATGTCCCATATAAAAGGAAAAACTTTGACCTTTGCAGGGGGGCCAAGGATAGTGACCAGAGCATCACTTGCTGATCCTTGGGTGGCCAGAGATAAAGCTCAGCGAGATGCTGCCTGCTTTGTATCTATTCCTTTCTCTTTTTTACCAGGGCCTCCCCTGTCACCTCTGGCCTGTGAATTTTCATCTATCTCTCTTTCTCAGAAACTCCTGGACGTTGTGCAGACCTCAGACTCCAGGAGGAATACAAAGTATATTTGGTCCTTCTTTTTGTCTTTTCTTTCACAGTGGACCCTACATGTTGGCGTCTCTGGATGAACATGAGGTCCCACACAGCAGCTGAGCCCCACGAGCCCTTGCAAGTCTTGAAGCACTTAGGCCTGGCAGCCTTGGGTGTCTGCAGTGTGCAATCCTGCAGTCCTGGCAGCCTTGGGCCTTTGCAGGCATGACCATTTATGTTAATCAGTATATGTTGTGTATGTAAAAATTTCAATGGGATTATTACGTTACTGACCCTACCCTGATCGGTGATTGTGCCCTACCCTAGGGTATGACCTGGCATTCTGCTCCCGTCCTGGGGTGGTACCTGATTCTGCTCCCACCATTGGGTGGTATCTGATCCCACCGTTGGGTGGTACCTGATTCTTGGGTATAAAAGCAAGGGTCTGTGGAAGGTGAGGGACTTTTTGACTGGAACTGATGCTGAGGCTTTTGGCTTCAGTCTTGTCCTCTGAATAAAGCTGATATTTTCACAAGCCTGACTGCCTGCTAGCCTTTTACCCGCCTCATTGGAAGGCTAGGAAACCAAATGGGATGTCAGGATCAAACCTGGATCTGTCCAGTGTCGGCAGCATGCAAGGTTAAGGTCCTGCCACTGTGCTTTCACTCCAATTCCAAGATTTCCTAATTTTCTAAAAATCCAACTATAAGATGGCTTATATAGAATTGTAACTTGGAGTTGTACCTCTGAAGACAGAAAATACAAAAAAAAATTCATGAAAACACAGGACAAAATACAAATCTACAAATAGAAATTTACTATCTTAAAGTATTTTTTCCATTTTATTCAGTAAACATGACTTAAGTTTTCAACATATATGAGGGAGTATATTAGAGAAAGAAATAACATAAATAAATATATTAGACTGCAATTTTTAGATATTAAACATGTGATTAGCATTGAAATGAATATAAACTGTTTCACATGTTATAATAGGTTTACTTATATAATAAAAAAACATTCTTATGGTTCATTTAATATGATAGGTTCATGGAGATCCTTGTCCAAAAACTAGTTTTTATTGTGGAAAAAAAAAGAGTATTTCTAGGATTTACATTTGAATCAATAGAGTAAAACAAATTGCTCCTTAAAAAATGTCTTAGGGGGCCACATGGAATTAGTCTTGAAAGTGCCTGGGAGACCATATGGCATGCTGGGGTTTGAACCTTAAGTCAGGTTGACTGCCTGCAAGGCCTTACTCTGTATTATTGATCCAGCCCTAAATTACTCTTCCTCTGTGTTTGTATCCATTAATCAGTTGAATGCCTTAACATGTAAGCAAAAACAAATTGCTCACCCTCAGTCTGTGCCTTGCTGGGTTCAAGCCAGGATACCTATAGTTTTTGACTTTCAGTTGAGACTAAAAGTGTCAGTTATCGTGGTAGTATATTCTTTCTACTGAATTTCTTTATTGGACAATTTTGACTTTTTAAGCTTTGTTGGTGTTTTAAGATAAGAGATTCCAAGGCTATTGAAAGCAAACATTTTCTTTATTCATTTGTTCCTGATTTTTCACATCTTTCTGAGTCCCAAAATAAGACAGGCATAATACCACACACAGGGCAGCATTATTGAGAAATCTAAGTCCAAATAACTTTTTAATTTAGTTTTTATTATTAACTTGTTGAGTTAAATTTTGTCTCATACCAATTTTATTGTCACTCTCACTGAAAAATAAATTTCTGCAAGACTTAAAATTATTGCTCGTTTAGTCATTGATAGGCCGGATTTTTCCAAAATATAAATTGTATTATTCCTTGCCATGATCAAGTCTTATTATAATATTGACTTGATATCTTTATATCTCTATTATTTTACTTAATTACATATTATAAAGTGGTTTGATTGGTATTATACATAGAAAATATATGAACCTGGTCTCCAAGACCCTTAAAGAATCAGGCAGTAGTAGGTACTATTCAGATAGTATTTATATAGGCTTATATATAAATTACATACATTAATGTATTGTAAATATATTACTTAAACAGTACTAAATAAATAAAAATATGAATTATTAGTTGAATAAGAAGGTAAAAGGGGCCAGAGAGATAGCACAACGGTAAGGCATTTACCTTAGGCTCAAAGGACGTGGTTCAAATTCTGGCATCCCATATGATCCCCCAAGCCTGCCAGGAGTGATTTCTGGCATAGAACCAGAAGTAACCCCCGAACACTGCTGGGTGTGACCCCCCCCTCCCAGAAAAAAGAGAAGGTAAGTAAAGGAAACTGGTTTTACTAGTTTTATTCTCCAAGCATGAGAAAGCAAGAGAATATCATTAAATTCTAGTAAGACCTCATTGTTTTTAAGCTATGTATCTGAGTAAATTTTTCAGATCTCCATTGGGAGTTAGAAAGTTTGAGAAAATAAAATGTGAATACATCAGCATGGCTTAAGGTTAGTGCAATGGTTGAAAAGAGTTTACTATTTATGTTGTGAAAACACTATGTTACTACCTCTAATTGCTCCTAATAGTAGTGGTGCTGTATAATATAAACTAATAATAGCATTGTATTTGGAGCATCTTGTTGAACATTGCTTTCTGACAATTCTGTTCATAGTTCCATGCCTTCTTTATATATTCCATTTTTTCTTCATAGTGGTATTTTACAGCCTCTTTGAAGAGATTAAGGCAAATTCTATTCTATTTAAATATCTGCTTTCCTTAGATCTATTAAACATGCTATTGATATATTAGAACTGCCTGGGGAACTTCTGAACTATCACTACATGAACTCCTCCCTAATGGAATGAAACCATCTTTAGAGAAAGAATCTGGACACATGTATTTTTAAAAGCAACCTCCATTCTCAAAAAGTAATGAACCAATTTAGACTGTGGAAAAAATCCCCAAATTTAATAACCTAGGATTTATTGCTCCCATGATTCATCAGTGACAAAAAGAGATGTCAACCAAGTGGAACAAATAATGAGAAGTTCAAAGAAATCTTAAAAATGTACCATTAACGCACCACAAGTATTAAAAACAGAACAAAAGTTTTGGCAGCTACAAGACTCCTGCTTTTGTATTTTCAAAGTATGGATCTTAGTGAAAGATGGAGGAGGAATTGGTTCAATACCAGTTTAGATAAAACAAAAACACACAATAAAACCTTTTGAATTATTAGAATGATTTTAATAATGCATTCCCTCTTTCTTCCATTTGTTGATTTTTATTGTTGTCAAGGTAGGAATTTAGGTTATACTGAAGATATAAAATGGACCTAAGACTTCTCTCAAAAATTTTTGATCAACTTATCACATATTTCAAATTTTGTGGAATTTGAGTTTAGACGTATTCATCTAATACATCTCTGCGTAGAGCTGTCATGAAGTCTATAACTTTAAGTCTCTTTCATATATAGGGTATAAATAAACAAAGTAAAGGAAGAAAAACCAGAATTAGAAGTTTGTCTATGTAACTAAGCTTACCTGGTATAGAGGGGATGACTGGGAGCAGCCCTTAGGACACTGGTGGAAGGAAGTGGACACACTGTGATGGGTCTGTTGTATGTATGCATAAAATGTATTGCAAAAGATGGAACATCAATAATAATGGTAAAACAAAAGAATGTTCTCATGATCAGAGACATACCTCAACTGAATGGGTACATGTGTTGTTATTGTTGTTGTTGTTCTATTTTGTTTGTTTGACCACACTCAGTATACTCAGAACTTACTTATGACCCTGTGCTCAGAGAACATTCCTGTTTGACTCCAGGGGATCCAAGTGGAGTGCCAGGAATTGAACCCAAATTGGTTCTGTGCAAGGCAAAGGCCTCTCCTCTATACTATCTCTCTAGTTGAATACTGCATATCAATAATCATTCTTTAAAAGCAACATAAAGTTATCATTAATTTGTTTTGTTCTTTTTATATACTAATGGTGATTTGTCAAATGACTTCCTTTTCATTTTACTTTTTTGTTATTTTGGGACAAACTGGCAGTCGTTCAAACTTATTCTGGCTCTGTACTTATTCTTTACTCCTACTGGATCTCAAGGGACTATATGGGGTGCAGGAGATCAATCCCTGGTTAGCCCTATACAAGGCAAGTGCTCTGTCTATTGTATTCTAGCTCCAGTTCCTAGACTTGTTCTGTAAGTGAAAGAATGTTTTCATATGTTTGAAAGATGCTAATAAATTAGATAAAATAACAATGGGAAGCAAAGTATGGAAGTTCTTTTATGTTTTGATTTGGGGCCATAGCTTAATATAATCATTCCTGGATGTGTTTGGTTGACCACATCTAGTGCCTGGATCATACATTAGTTGAAAAGGGTCTTAATTTTTTTTGTTTCTCCTATCTATCCAGTCTATAGATGTGGAATTTGGTTAATTCTAAATAAGAGGACAGCATTTTATGCAGTTTATTGTGACATGCTGTGTTACGTATTAATTTCAGAATCTTTGTATATTAAAAAGAACAGATGTGGTAACTATAGGTATTTTGAAACCATAGAAATTGTAAAAAAGAACATGAAAGTCAATGTTGATTACTCAGAGTAATTATATAATTCATATATTTCCTTCCATGTAAACATGAATGCATAATTGTCCTCCACATACACCTATTGAAGTAAATAGAATAAGACTCTTACTTCATGCATTTTCCTTTTCTTGATATTTTAATGGTCTCATAATTCATTCTCTAAACTAGGCATTAAAAGCTGGACTGTGTTAAATTTAAAGACAGCAAAGCAGTTGTCCTTTGGAGTCTGAATTAGATCCACCTTTTTGTTGTTAAAAAATAAATTTCTAGAGACATGGAAAAATAAATTGATGGCCAGATTTATTTTATTTAAATTATATTTGGGCCACCTGAAAAGGAAAAAAAAAACTAATAGTTGTCTGTCAGTCATTTCATTCGGCAGTGGGATCACAGAGATCCACAGCTAGAAGTAATTTATTATCAATAGTTTGAGTCTAGCCAAGCTCAATATTAAATATTTTAAGCAAAAACAGGTTTTATTTGGAAATCCTGAGGAAGGGGAGGGAGAAAATAAAGTGAGAATTACATGCTCAAGAAAGAGCATGGGCTTGTTTATAGGCAGAGATAGCCCTTATACATATGCTAGAATGAAAGTGAAAGCATAGAAATATACATCTCAAGAGAGGAGGTGCTGTTCTCAGGTCCTTGGGCACCAGCTATATAGGTGTTGCATAGGTAACACAGTTACTGCAGTTCAATACCTATTTGGATCTACCTTGATAGGTAGATAGATCTTTGGATCTTCAACTTGATATGTTGAAGAGAGAGAGGATGACTATTCCTGAATGCCAAGTTTTCACCTATTAGCTAGTAGACGGCATATGGACATTAGCTATCTGCAAATAGAACGTTGATACCACTTCCCTCTATAGCATCTAACAGTAGCTGTTTTTACTAGACAGAACTTTCCAGGATGTTTTAGTCCAGGACAAGAAGTGTTATTTGAAATCCCGATGTGAATGAAAAAGCACAAACTTTCTGTCTCCCTGAGCTGACAAAATGATATGTAGTAGTAGAAGAATTATTTGTAGAGTTGATAAATATATCATTTCTGAACCAAGGGAAGAAGAAACATCAGTAAAGCAATAAAATGATCCCCTAGTATATCTGGTGGATTTTTATGATTTGTTGCATAGCAGAGGTGAGCTACAAATTTCTCAGTTTGAATTCATTTCTCAGTTTAAGTCCTAAACTTTCTAACAAAAAGTAAATATTAAGGTAAATTGTTTTTATTATTATTCCTTCAGATTTGTCTTAGCACTGATAATGTCTATTGCTGACCCAATTTCATAGAACAAACTTCAACATACAGATATTTTAGTAGTTCTTTATGGTCTTAACTTCCTTTTTTTTTTCTAGTTGTTTTCTCAAGCATGCCATGAAGCCCACCAGATATGTCAGAGACTGACTGAAGGCCATTTTCCTTGTATTTGATTTTCTTCAATCAAATCACTTAGGCATTTGGCATTTTATGAGAATATCTTTGAGTTCACAAAGTTTTTATCCATAGATCTTAGAGACTAGTTTATCTTATTTTATTTTATTTTTGGTTTTGGGGCCACACCTGGTTATGCTCAGAAGTTACTCCTGGCTAGGCACTCAGAAATCATTCCTGGTTTGGTGGACCATATGGGACACCAGGGGATAAAAACACGTTCTGTCCTAGGTCGGCTATGTGCAAGGCAAATGCCCTACCACTGCACCACCGCTCTAGTCCCTTGGGAATTATTTTAAATCTATTTTTCTTCTGTTTCTGCTCATTTGCAGAACCCTATATTCAAGTTATTTGTTTTCCAAGAGAAGAAATTGGGAGTTTCTATGTTTTTCTATTTATTTCAGTTCTAAAGTTGAAGAGGCTGAGTCAGCAGTTCTCACTTGCTTAGATGCCATTTAAAATTGGAAATATATTGAAGCTTTTCTGAAAAGAGGAATCAGTGATTTGTCATTTATTAAAGAAAATAAGAATTTGTCAATATATATGTGTTGGCTAAAAGGAAACTGAATTTGAGAGCACCAGCTAGCATTTGAAACTATCAATTAACTAGGAGATGGGACATAGTGTTAGATGTAGAACACATGTCTTGAATGTTTAACATCCTGATCCTCTTGCCTTATATGCTCTAGTACCTTTACGTTTAGATTTAATTTTGGTAGCTCCCAAGAATTGTTAGGCTGAACACAGCTGGGGCAACTCAAGTGATAAACCATTACACATACTGCCAGACTATTTTAGGAAGTGCCTCTAATCAGATGTGCTCATTTATATATTTTAATGGTTTTATATACATATAAAATTTAAGCTAGAGGTAATGAAACACTGAAATATAATGATGTTTGTGACTTTTTGAAAGGGACAACTTTTCTATTTAAAACTCGTTAAACAAATAAGTGTGACAGAATGCTGTGGTATTGAGATGACTGGAAATACAAGCAGAATCTTGGTTAAATTTGATGAGATTATTTACGTTTTTGTTAAGTGAAAAAATCTACATAAATAAAACAGAATTTCTTAAATAATATATTAGAATATATTAGGATTTGGCAAATAGAAATGATGGTCAAAATGTCATTCCTTTCTCATTTTTAGAATTGTTTGTACTTAACTGGCTATTTTGGGCTAATTTCATTTTGAAGCAACACCCAGTTGTGCTGGAAGCTACTCTTTCCACATGCCCTGACATTGCTCCTAGCAGTGCTTAGGGGACCATAAAGAGTTAAGGATCAAACTTGGGCTCCTATGAAAAAGCAGGAACTCCAGTCAAACTGTATCTCTAACCCCATTTGTCTGTTTTTAATGTGTTTTGTTTGTTTGGGTTTGGTTTTTAGCTACACCCGGAGGTACACAGTGGTTATTCCTAGAAATTGCTCTTGGAAGGCTCAGGGGATCATATGGGATGCTGATGACAGAATCCTGGTTTGTCCAGGGTCGACTGCATGCAAGGCAAATGCCTTACCATTGTACTATCACCCCAGCCTCTGTTTTTATGTTTATCTACCCATATAAGTTGAATATTTTTATTGTCTGAATTATATGTTACTGCATAAATATTACTATTTTATTCTTACCATGCTCCTGCATCACAAATAAATGATGAACATCATTATCTAGGGAACCCATGAGTATTATCTCTGGCTTTCAGAATTGTATGTCTTTGCAATGGATGTTTTCAAGCTGATATGTCTCACTAAGATAACTCAATGTGAGCTGTAGAATTTGTATCATAGTATCACCAATGCTTCCTATCATTTGCCATGGCTGAAACAACTTGACATGAAATATAACACTATAACATGTCAGGTGGAAAATTTAAACATTGCTTTTTCCCAAGGAAGAATAGAATCTTTATATTTTAAACCACACTATTTCAACAAAAGGGAAAAAGTTATGATACAGTATTGATTCTTCTAGGGAGCTGAGTTAGCAAAAATCCCTTTCTACTTAAGGGTTGTTCATTTCCCTCCTTTGACACAAGAACAATTCTAAACAATCTGTTCCATGGCTAACTATAAGCTTTTAAAAATATCTCAGGAAAACATTTCAGTAAGCACCAAGCCAATGAAACTGATGTTTACAAATGTCTTATTAATTTCTGTACTCACATTTTCTGGTAAAGTCTAAGTATTTTCTAGAATGTAGTCACAATTTACAAGTCACTTTCCTTCTTGTTTGAACTAGAAAAAAGTGGATTTTAAAGTAGAATAAAAGAGCAAATAAGAGCTAATTTAGCAGCAAGATGAGCTGTAGCCTCTGTATCAGTTTCCCTGAAGCAATCCATCTTCAATAATTAGCAGGATCTAAAGAGTATGCTTCAGAAACTACCATATTTTTCTTCTGTTTTCTTTAATTTACTTCTTATGTATTTTTTCTCTGACTCATAATATTAGTTGATTTGCTAAAGTTCTTGGCTAAATGAGACTTTACTTTCTTTTACTTGAAAATAAGCTTTATGAGATATGACTTTTTACATGTTCTGTTATTCTTATTGATAATCATTTTGGGAGTCTTTGGAGGTGACTAAAGTAAAATACTGGTGTAGAGTGAAGAAGAATGTATTGAAGATGAGAAAAAGTAGTTATCAGTATATATATGAATATCTTGTGTACTGGAAATCATATAACTATTCTATATGCCATTGTGGAGGGAGCATAAGAGTAATTTTTGAAAACAAAATAATTATGTATTTAGATATATATAACTTTCCCTTGAGGAAAGTAAGGTTACTATACATCACATTATTGTCCTGAACTACTTAGTTTATTTGTAACAAAACCAAAAGGCAAATTTTATTTATTGTGAATTGAGATTCTTGTACCCACCTTTATGTTTTATTCACTGATGATGAATTTACACAGATAACAAAAGATTTGGTTTCACATTATTATTAGTAGGTACACATCCAAGAGATTTCTTAACAAATGCATCATTAGTATGCATGCTTTTTTTGAATATTCACTTGTATTTATTTGCTAAACCCTGTTCTTTGTTTTTTATTGAATATTTGAATTTGGGGATGCATGGATTCTATAAATGAAAATTGCCACAAAGTTCAGTACTATAAGTTTTGGCACAGGTAGGTTAGAATGCAAATCACTTAGTAATACTACAATTACATCACAATGTAAAGAATTTTATTACATCTTTAATATTATTTATATAAGTAGTCATTATAATTGTCTCATACTAAGAAGTGTTGGTCTTTTTATTTTAATAATGAAATGACAAAGGTTAAAATGTTCCATGTAACTTTGCCAAGGTTGTGAAGTTAGTCGGGTTAACTCAAAAAAGACAGTATGCTTTTCACAGTTGATGTATAAAACAAACTATTTCCAGAATATTAATGGAATCAATTAGTCTTTTTTATTATAACTCCCTCAATTCTCAGAAAATATTTGTCAAATATAGAATATTAATAAATAATTAAAAGGCAATATACTGAATAATTAAACCTCAAAAGCCCTGATTTATCTTCAATGTTTTTAATGATATTTTTAAAGAGTAGAACTTTTGATAACATATGTTTGGGGTAGCATATAAAGAAATGAACAAGCTGTTCTTTCTTATTGTTTATTCTTAGAGGCTGTTGGTGGGAAAGGAAAATGCCAAGAACAGTGATACTGTGGGTATGATTACTAAGGAGAGAACAAAATTCTTCATTTCTCAGTTGTGCATTTATTAAAGAAAAATTAATTTTGAAGGTTTAATTGCATATATACTGAAAGTTCACCTAATGACTGCTTTAAAGTTCATCATTACGTGAATGCATCCTTACTGCAGAGTATAAATCATGCCCTAAGAAATTATCAGAGTAAAATACAAATTAAAGAAAAGTACTATCAATAATGAAAAAAAATTAAGAAAGACACGATTTTTAGTAACTAGTGCAATATTAAAAACAGTATAATTCCAGTACTATGATATTCTAGGAAAAGGGAAAAATGGAGACCGTGAAATTATGTCATTAGAAAGTAAGAAAAGATGATGGTAGAAGCTATTTACCCAAAATCCATCAGATAATGGGTTAATATCTAAGATATACAAGGAGCTATAAAAACACAGTAAGAAAAAAAAGTCTGACCCATGCAAATTGAGAAGAATTATAGAACACACATTTCCTCAAAGAAGAAATACAGATGACCAAAATGCACATAAAATTACTCCATATAACTAATCATCAGGAAGATGCTAATAAAAATGAGTTATCTCATTCCACAGAGAATGTCATTTATCACAAAGAACAAGAACAACCAGTGCTGGCCTAGATGCAGAGAGAAAGAAACTCCTGTTAACTCCTGGTGGGAATGCTGTCTAGTTCAGCCTTTCTGGTAAATAATATGAATATTATTCAAAAAATGGAAATTGAACTCCCAAATGATTCACCAATGTCACTTCTAGAGATAGACCCAAGGAACAAAGAAACACAATACAAAAAAATGCCTTTTGCACTCTTATGGTTATCACAGCACTATTTACAATTGTCAGAAAATGGAAAACAACCCAGGTGCCTAGCAACAAATGAATGACTAAAGGAATTGTGGTAGATCTCTATGTAATGGAATGCTATGCAGCTTAGGACAAATGAAGTGATGAAATTTTCTTCTACATGGATGGATATGGACAGCATTATTCTGAGTGAAATGAGTCAGAGGGAGAGGGATAGATATAAGATAATTTAACTCATTCATGGGAAATAAGAAAAATTAAAGATGGTGTGGTAATAATGTCTAGATACTATAGAGTGGAGGGCTAGGAGGACTATTCCATGGTGAGAAACTTGCCAAAAATCATGGAGTAAATATGGCAAAGAAAGGACCATTATGATAATAACTGTA
>PVKC010035864.1:0-13367 GCA_004027635.1 Crocidura indochinensis
GAAATGGGAAAAAGAACAATGAAGAAACGAATCCAAAAATTTCTAGAGTATATTCACTTTGATATTTGCAGATCATTCTTCTAATCTGGGATGGGGAAAGGTAAGAGGGGAGGAGGTAATTGTGAGTAGGATTTTTTGAAATAAACAACAATAACAACAACAACAAAACATCTTACTTTCCCATGGTGGGGAATATAGGAAGTAATCGTGAGTAGGATATTTTGAAATTAAAAAAACAAAACAAAACAACAAAACATCCTCTTTCTCATTTTGGGGAAGAATATGTGACTTTGAGACAACTTCCTTAAATTGAGAGCTGAGCAATCATGTTCTTGGGTTGTTTAGACAAACAGGGACCTGACCAACTCCCTCAGCCTTGATTTAGTTTGAAAAGACAAATAAAATCACAATACTATCTTGTCTGTTCTGCAAAAGGACCTGCCTCCATGCTCTGCCCTTGCTTGAAGCAGCTCAGAAACTTGGGGAAGGATTTTAAAACTCAAATTAGTTTTTCTTTTTTGAGAGTTTGACACTCTCCTTCTTAGACCTGTATGAATGACTAAAAAATAAAATAAAATAAAAGTAAAGAAGTATCTCACAAATGCCCATACATTGAAACATTAAACAAGTCTTACAATTCTTTGGAATTTCAGACCTAACCTTTATAGCCATCTTTTCTAAGAAAATTAATAAGTTAAAGGAAGAACACAAACAATGCCCTTTCTCCTAAATGACAAAAAATGACTACTTTGAGACACTTATTATGTCATGTACAATTTTTGGATGGAGAACCTGGCAGTGTTCACAACACACTTGGAAGTGCCTGCTAAGAAAAAGCAAAAGATACACCCTGCAGTTAAGAGAAGCTCTTGCCTTTAGTTGTCTTAGTGTCAAGACAAACAGATTGTAACATAAAACTTTGGCCATTTCAATTTTACTATATACATTAAAAAAGAAGAAAGCTACAGTCATAAATTAAAGTGGTGATTAAATAAGTTCATATAAAATGTAATTAAATTAAAAATCACAGCACATTATAGAGAAAAATAGAAACCAGTTTCACAAAAAAGATCACAGATATATATATATTTATAGGTATATGTATATTTACCCTGTGGAAACAAATTTACTATGAAACACAAAAACTTCATAAGTAACTATCAAAACAAAACTCATTTCTTATTCCATTCTTTCATTTTTTTTTTTTACACAACCTTTAACCCACCTGGGGGAATATTTCCAGAAATTAAGTCTTCCTTGAGCAACAGAGCAGTTCTGTTAAGAAAATAAAATCCAAACCAAAGTGGGGAGGGGGGACACTTCAAACATACAATCTACAAAATAAATAATAAGAATTATAAAGTTCCTTTGAAAAGTAACCTTAACAATTTATCAAACTAGTAAGTTCTGCCTTATCACATAGACTCTCTATACAACATAAGCCTAAAACTTTATTACTATGAGGTATTTGGAGGAATTGGTAAAAGTGGTGCACGGCCTGCCTGGGGAAGGGACTCTGGCAAAATTGGGGACACCTCAAGAGGAAAGAGGAGGAGCTTTGGTTTATCAGCAAGAAATTGGGGGAGGGAACGTCATCCTTTGGTATCAAAGAAAGTTTCATTGCATGGTTGCACGGAAAAAGCACCACGGTGAATAATTATTCCTTTTTTTTTTTTCATTAGTGGCCTTTCTAAGAGGCTGAGGTATTCAAGGAGTATAAGGTGAGAGAGGTCAAAAGCGGTTTAACACTTTGGTTCAAGCAAGGCACTCGTCCTAGGAGTTTACAAAGTTTGCGACATGTTTGCCTAGAGATTTACAAGAACTAGCAGTAGTAAGAGTAATAGTAATTCCTAATGTGGCTGTTGTTAGTGTACCATTATCATTAAGAATGAAGACAAGTTTACACACAGAGTGAAGAGTGAACAGGGGAGAGGAGGGAAGGGGAGAGGAAGGGCTGAGTTCCCTCTGCAGACCCAGGTCGTGCACGAACATATCTTTGGTATTCTTTGGTATCATCAACGTGATTAAAATCACCAATGGAATCGAGTGAGGTAGCGTCTTTGGTTCACACTATAAATAGTAGATCTTTACACTTTTTTTTTCTTTTTTTCTTTTTTTTTTTTTACACATGGAAGTAGCTATTTCTTACCTTTGTGTGTTTTTTTTTTCTTCTGTCTTGACTATTTAGGAAATAGTTACAAATTGTACTGTAAAGCTAACCACACCACAGTCATAATCCAGAAGGCCAGTCTGTTTCCAAATGGCCCCCCCTCCCGGGTTTGAATGCACCCTAAATTACTAGATAGGAAATAAAGTAGTGCTTTCTCTTTGTTTGCTAAATGCATAGTTTTCATCCTTTATGTACAAAGAAGGGAGGGCCTTTCTTAGGGAAAATGCCTTTTCAGCTCCTGTGAAAATGTCCGAGGACTCTTTGGTATAGCAACGTTTACATCTAACCTGCAAAGACAGGTCATTCACCTGGGGGTAGCAAAGGGTGTGACATGAGTCCAAAAGTAGCATAGTGCTTTTCGTAATTTCTTTTTTGGAAATTTAATTAAGATTTTTCTTGGGAAGAATTAGTGACATATTCAGTTAGAACTTCTGAATTGCCTCACACTATCTTTGAGTTTGAGGGTCTATTGTAAGTGCATCCAGGTATTGGGATCCACAGTTCCTGACATCCAGAATTCTTTCACCTGAACATCAACTAGCACCTGGGCTTTTGAACAGTCCAGCTGTTGTATCTCCCATTTCTCTCCCTTGGCCACCTTTGGGGGAAGCTTCTGGTTTAGGGGACTTGACTGACTGAGGGCCAAAATAATTTTAACTTCCATTCTAAAAAAATTAGGTGAAGTGTAATTTGGAATAAAAAAGACATGAAAAAGGAGTGAGGTACATTTTTAGGTGCATTTTCTTCAAGGATTGAGAAACGATAGATGAACAAAAAAATACATGATTTGCCCTACTTAATGTGACAGGTTAGAAACCTAGAGTGTAAATTAATGCTATCTTATACAGGAATGGAAGCATTTTTTTGCTTTAGGTGCCAATTCAGAAGCAAAAAGGAATGTCTTAGGTGATTAATAAACATATTGCTTGTTGAGAAGTAAAGCTCGTCTATAATAATTCTAAAAAGCAAAGGCTGTAAGTATGCTGAAAACAGGCAAGTAAAAAAATTCCTCTTCAAGCTCTATTTTGTACATGTTTGTGAGAAAAATATATTTCTAGGCCCTGAAACTGCACAAAGGTACAAATTCAATGCTGGTATGAAAATTATCTTTGGTGTTAGCAAATAGGGTCACTGGTTATTTTTCCCAAAGCTGCTGTGGCTGGGGATATTTAAAATGTGGCAATGTTCTTTAAGATGATGCCAATAATGTACCAAAATAACTGGCTAAAAATATAACAACAGTTGGGTAAGTTTGAGGGAAGATAACAAAACAAACAAATAAATCATGGTTGTCAAAATTCAGTTTTTGCTTTTCTTGGGGGTATTGAATCTGGTACATCTGTGTGTAGACACAACTTGAATTTCCCTGCATTTAAAATTCTTACACTTTAAATAATAAGGTTTATATTCTTCCTGAATTATAAATATATTATGTAGCTGTAATCATAGTTCCCTCCATATCTGAAGAGGAAAGTAATCATTTTTAATTTTTTTTGTTTAAATCAAGATCATATTTTCAGCAAATCTCCAAGGAGAGTCATTTAAATGTTCTGCTTTTAACAGATCAACTATAATTGTGCCATATTTAGAAGGGAAATTTTAAGCTAGAATCTGGAGTGAAAAAAATAGTAATATAAAATATGTCAAGGCAAACACACTATTTCATCAAAGGAGAAGTATGAATTTAGCTTCCTTTTCTTATTTACAGAAGATCTGAAGGAGACATGAGTAGTTGGTTTGTTCAGTTTCCTGCTTAGTGTCTGTCTCTTTTAGACCTATACAAATGCTGAGATTTGACCTTAAAATGTTAGTTTTTATATTTAGCAGGTTTAATGGTTTCTTGAATCTCAGAAAAGAACTTAATGTTGAGATAACATTAATTTTGTTTACAGTTACATGTGCTAAGTAGCCAGAAGTATCCAATTTCTTACCCAATAGTACAAAAGGCATGATGAGTTCAATTCAGCTGAATTTTCAGAGAAATTTTCTGGGAATTACTAATTACTAATTTTCTGGGTATTACTAATATTACTCTGTAATCTGGACTTTCTTTCTAAGCTGTTATGAAGTAGAAACTAAAGATTTTGTTTGGAAGCTCCAGTCTAGTTTTTCATGTGCCCTTGTTAGGAAACAGACTCCATTTTATAAAATGTCCGGCTTAATGCAATAGCAAGAAAGAATGTAGTATACTATGGAAGCTGTGTTTAGTAACACAAATACCTTAATACCTGTAATACCTTTGACTTTCATTAAAATTCTGACTCTCTTGACTTCCACTAATCCAACCATTTCTAAAACACATCTACTATTTTGACTGATGTCCACATTGACCAGAAGACCGATTGGGGATACAACAAATTTGACTACTTTTTCAGAATGATGAAAAATATTGGATAGTTTAATAATAATAATAATGTTGATCTGCTAACTTCATGGGTTTGTACAGAATTTTAAAGCTGTGCTTGGTACCAAATGTACAGAGCAAATTTATATAAAATTAATCTAGTGACCTTTTATTATAAAACAATTGAACAAATTTTCTAATTCGGTCAATTGCGCAGATAAATTAGTTTTCTGATTTACAAACAGGATCCAACTTTGGAGGAACACCCAGGTCTTCTCAGCTCTGAGCAGATTATAGAATTATGCCTATCTGTCTTCTAAAGTGACATTTATGCATCCTGAAAGGGAGCATGCCATCTGGATGTACAAGTACAGTGCATTGACCTCTCTGTTATGATATTAATTGCTTCCCTGAAGCTACATTCTTTCTTGCCAGTTCTGAAAACTAATATTTCAAAATGCTTCAAGAGTCATAAATAAGAGCCAGGATTCTCTGCGGCATGTGAATGATAGCGAGATCAGTTCATATGTATAACTTTACATAGTATCTTGTGTAAAAATAGCTTTGGTTATTAAAATCACTGCAATAAAATACCTGCACTATAACATTGTGTTCTTTGGTACCTAGGTAAATTTTTTTTTCCTGAATGAATGGACTCTTGTTTCATTTCTTAAAAAATATCTGAACATTTCTTAACAAACAAAGAGAATGCACTGATTTAGGTGTCATTCGAATTTTTCTTTTTCTGGTTTTGAATCTGCATTTAGGTTGTAGGCCCGGCAGGTTCAAACACTAGGCGAAATGCGCAAAATCACACCCCTAATCCAATGAAGTTGGACAGCCCCAAACTATGTCGGTTGCACTCTGACAGCACAACTCTTCCTGAAGACCAGCCCTACCCGAATCCCTAACCACTGTGGGTGGTGACGGCGGTGGATGAGTATGCACATATGTGCGTATACATATATGAACACCCACACGCACATGTAGTACCGAGACTGTACACCTTCATGGGGCAGTAGAACCTGGTGACTCAAGAATCACTGTGCTCCATCCCAGTAAACAGCCAAGCACAGTGAGAATGATCATGGATCGAAGGTGTGATATCCAGTGGTGTTATCCTGTTCATAATTTTTTTCTTGCTAAGTCATCACACTGCTGAATTGTGTATTCAACAAAGTCAGAATGCAGGTGAGCTAAGTCTTTGGTTTCTTTGGACTATAAATAACATTTTTTTCTTCAAATATTTCTAAGTATAAACCTGCTATCTTGAAGTCCTGGTAATTTAAAAAAATTTTAATTTAAAGCTTTTCCACCGAGGTTTCAGTTTGTGGTTATTCCTTCATGCTTTGGTACAAGTGCTTGATGAAGAAGACGAGTTGCCTGAATTTGAATTGCCCTCATCCTGCCACTTATCCAGACTCCTCCTCCTCGCGTTCATGAAGAAGTTGCTGACAGTGCTCAGCTCCAACCCCAACTGCTGGGAGATGGTGATCTGCAATTCTTTGGATGGACGCTTGTTTTCCTTGAATATTGCATGTAGAGTTCGACGCTGGACATCTGTGAACACCAACCTGGGCTTTTTGGGTGTGTTGCCTCTATCCTTCCCATGTTCTTGCTCTTTTCTCTTGCATGCTGCAAAGAAGCAGAGGGGATGTTAGAACGAAGTGCCCGGAAGAAATAAACATAGAAAGGCAGAGAAAAAAAATAAGTTAATCAAATATGGAGAATAGAATCAAGAATCTTTTGGGCTAACTTCTTCAGGAGAGTAGAATTTAAATCATCTCTTGGACTTCTGGGTAAATGGCAGGAAAGGGAGCATTAAGGAATGTAGATGGAGAAATGTGTCTTATGAGGGCAATAGTCATTTCTGTGGAGGACAAACTGCATTTGAGCTGCTGGACATTCTGTTAAAGATCTCCACTAGGTGACTGTACAGGAATATTGAGGACCTGGCGCTCAGAGAAAGGTCTGGAAGGATAGGAAGGATCTAGGTCCCTAGGCAGTTCATTACACAGAATATACACCTATGGAAAAGCAAATAAATTAGTACTGGGTATAGACATAGCCTATTTATTCTTCAAAAGACTAAAGGAAAGCAGAGAGATTTTCTATTTCTCATATAAATTATATTAGTCTGAATAAATTCAATATAGCCCTCAGGTTTTGGGAAGAGAGTGAATTCAGTTACCTTGAATCAGCATTTTCCATATGGTATAAGAATGACAGTATTTCCAATGGGGGGGGGTTCCTTGAATTTTTTTTTGGTTTTTGGGCCACACCCAGTGATGCTCAGGGGTTACTCCTGGCTATTCACTCAGAAGTCGCTCCTGGCAGGCACGGGGGACCATATGGGGAACCGGGGATCGAACCGCGGTCCATCCTAGGTTAGCACAGGCACCTTACCTCCAGCGCCACCGCCCGGCCCCCGAATGTTTTTTTTTTTTTGTTAGCTTTTTTGGTTTTTTTTTGGGGGAAATATCTGGAAGCACCCAGGGGTTACTCCTAGTTCTGGGCTCAGTAATCACTCCTGGCAGGCGTGGGTACCATATGGGATGCTGGGTATCATGCCCGAGTCAGCTGTGTGCAAGACAAATGCCCTACATATCACTATGGTCCCTGAAAAGAATATTTACAGGTCCTTTTGAAAATACACACGCATACACACCACACATCCTATTCAAAGTTGTGTGGCTGGAATGATAGTAAAGCAAGTACAGTCATGTGCTTTGCATACTTCTAACCCAGGTTCAACCCCCAACATCCCATATGGTTCCCCAAACACACCAGGAATGATTCCTGAGCACAGTTAGGTGTGGCTCAAGCAACTAGGCCCATGAACAAACCCAATAAAAAAATAAAAAGAGGAAGAGACAAAGAATAGGAGTGGAAATGCCAAGATATACCACTTTTTAGGGAACAAGACAGAAATATTCTCAATTTCATTCTCTGATTTTTTCCCACTGGTTTACAGTATCATAGAACTTTGTGAATATAGCCCAGTACTTCTCTGTGTATAGAACTGTTTATTCCTACACTCTATCACCTACACTCATTTCTCATCTCCACACCCCCTTTCTGTTTGGTAGCTACCACTGTTTTCATGAAACTTAGAAGTCAGTTTTGTTGTTTCTTGCTATTTTGTTAGATTTGGTTGATTTTATTCTCCATATGAGTTATATCATCTGATTAATTGTATTTCACTTCCTTTATTTCACCTAGGCTCAGCACCTCAACTCTCATCCCTTTGGAGAATAGTATTTGGGGTGTGGAACTTCCACATTGTGCTTAGAGAGCCCAGTAATGATTCAGAGCCCATTGGGCCAGGGTTACATAGGTACTGAGGATTACATAGGCTACTACTGCAGTGATTGGAGGCTTTAAAAGCTACACCTGACAATGTTCAGGAACCACAGAACCTGAAGTGGGGTCAGCCATTGCATGGCATGCGCTTAATCCAATGTCCACTAGCCTAACCTCACCTCAGAGAATGTGAATCAGGAGAGAGAGAGAGAGAGAGAGAGAGAGAGAGAGGGAGGGAGAGAGAGAGGGAGGGAGGGAGGGAGGGAGGGAGAGAGAGAGAGAACAATGAAGGCATTTCAGGGGCTGGAGAGATAGCATGGGATTTGCACATAGCTTACTCAGGCTCTGTCTCTAGCACTGCATCTGGCCCCCCACTGCCCACTGCAGCAACGATGCCTTAAAACAGAGCTAGGAATAATCCTGATCAAAGTGCCCTGAACGATACCATTGAGTATGGCCTCCAAATCCAAAGAGAGCTAGTGAGTGTGTGTATGTGTGTGTGCTTGCGTGCATGCGTGTGCATAAGTGTGAGAGACAGAGACAGAGAAACCGAGAGGAAAGATGGGGTGGGAGGGAGAGAGAATATTGGAATTTTTCAGGAAATCATGAAACTTTTTGCTATCTAGAGAATGTGGGTTTACAAAATGAGACACCATGTTGGTACCAAAAATTACTTCCACAAACAGCTAAGCCTGTGATATCCTCAGCCATTTGGCAGATCTGGCTTGGACCTGAAATATAAAAGTCTTCAGTTTCTAGCTACTCTAAAGACCCAGAGACAGATGGGGTACACTGGTAAAGCAAAAGTGCACACAAAATCTAGATGCAAAAGTTCAAAATGAATCTAGATGCCCGAAAGACTTTTTGGCATGACCTTGCACACTCTTCTCAGGAGAGTTTTGAGCCTTGACAGTAGGAAAACAGAATTACGAAAAATAAGAGGGCTGAACAGGCAAAACCACAGGAAAAGAAAATAGGCTGGTGGTTATGTGGAATGAAAATGGGTTCTTTGAGAAGGTGGAGTGGATAAAGATGCCCTAAAAGTGACTATAATCCTGCTTTTATGCTAAAAGAAGCACTGAAATTCATATGTCAAATTAATAGATAGCAGAGTATGTAAACTCGACCTCAATAAAACTATTGAGAAAAAAAGTGTCTGGGTACAACTGATGTGTGAGCTCTCAACCAAGAGGGACTTTCATCTGGATGCTGACAAGGATAAGACAGTGTTTCATATCTACCGAGCCCCAAATACCCCATTTTGACATCCCACGATCTGCTTTTCAGATTCTGTAAGACAATTACATAGAGAAGCAAAGAGGCAAATGAAACAGAGAGGTTGGTGAGGCACAAAAGAGGGAGACACAGAAGTGGATGCTGCGGGCCTATTCCTGAGCTAATTTTTCAGGCCAGTCCTTGGGTATGGAAAACAATAAGACAGTGATTTAGTTTTAGTTGTCATGGCCTCCAACTCCAGGAGTCCTGGTTGCAATATTATTTATTTGCCTGAGGTTTTATTTATTTTTGTTGCACATTATACATATTTTTATAAGGGGGAGTAGGGGAACTCAGCTCAGGTTTTTCTTTTTAAATATTCAACTTGAATTTTCAGTATTTGCTGTATTTTAGGAAACACGATTAAAACAGTGCTGGGTGCCAAAACAATAACAACAACAACAACACAGTACTGGGGCCGGAGCGATATAGCACAGCTGTAGGGTGTTTGCCTTGCACACAGCAGATCCAGGACAGACAGTGGTTCGATCCCGGGCGTCCCATATAGTCCCCCAAGCCAGGACCTATTTCTGAGTGCATAGCCAGGAGTAGCCTGTGAATGTCACCAGGTGTGGCCCCAAAACCAAAACAAACAAACAAAAACTGTTAACATTTATGGTTCTACTGTATACATTGACTACACCTTTCCACCAATGTGCCCAAGACCCTCCACCATTATCCGCTCCACACTGAAGGAGTGGATATTTATTTGTACTTGTGGTGCATCACCACTAGAGGGCGATGGTTCCTTCAACAATATCCAAAAGTGCCTCCCAAGCATCTAGCCCTGAGGTTACAGTTTATTGACGTTTATTCAGGGTTGTTGCCATTGGGGGTTGTCTTGCTTTGTTTCTTTATGCTTTTCAAATGCGTGAGGCCATATGGTGATTTTCTTTTTCTTTTTGATTCACTTAGCATAGCTTTCTCCAATTCCAACCAATGTGCAAATTTGCAAGATTTCAGATTTCATGGTGTATTTATAAACACACATATATGGTGTGTATATATAGTGTATATATGGTATTTATGCATATATATATACACCATCATTTCTTTATCCAGTCATCTACTGTTGAACTCTTGTTGTTACTAGATTTTGGTACTGTAAATGATTCAGCAACGAACACGGATATGATGCGTATATTCTTTCAGATGAAAGTATTTGCATTCATTGTTGGGGTATACAACAGGAATAAAGTTGCAAAATTATATGGGAGAATTATATATCCCTGCAAATACTTATAGTTATAGTCTTTTTAAAATTAATGATTTTCACTGGCAAGATAGCTAGTTCACTGTCATTTTGATTTGTACTTTCATGGTTCTTAGTGATGATGAACACTTTTGATGAGCTTATGTCATTTTTAAGGACCTATCTGTTCATTTCCTCTACTCATTTAAAACACTTTTTAATTAAATTGCTAAGAGAAAGAGATAAAAAAAATTTCCCCCATTCTTCCACCCTCATAACCATTCCCAGTCTGCTTCAGTGGCAGACATTTTTCCCTCTCTTTGTCTCTCTCTGTCTCCTTTTTTCCTTTTAAGCTTCGTGGTTGCAATACAGTTACTGAAAGGATATCATACATATCACTTTACTTCCTTTTAGCACCCAAGAGTGCATTGTCCAGTGTGATTATTTCCAGCTATTATTGTCATACCGGTCCCTTCTCTGTCCTAACTACACTCCCCCAACCCTAAGTGTTTATACTGTTTTTGGGTATTATTCTCATACTATGGCTTGTTGTTTCTTCCTATGTCCCACAGATGAATGCAACCCATTTTTGATATTTGATAGATGTGTTTGTGGCTTTTTAAGTTAAGTCTGAGAAGGTTTTATTATCTCATATATAATCCATTGTCTGATATGTGGCATATAAATATCTTCTCCTAATCAGTGAGTTTTAAAATAATTTTAGGCCTCATTTCTTTCACAGTGTTATTTAGTTTCCTGTAGACCCATTTGTTGAGTTTTGCTTTAGTTTTCTTTGCCATTGAAATTGTATCATCGATACAAGACTGCCTTTATTGTCCTTACGTATTTTGTACAGACAGGCTTGATGCCCAGTTACTTACACTGTTTTTTTTAAACTTTTTTTTTGGGCCACACCCGTTTGATGCTCAGGGGTTACTACTGGCTAAGCACTCAGAAATTGCCCCTGGCTTGGGGGGATCATATGGGACGCCAGGGGATCGAACCGTGGTCCTTCCTTGACTAGCGCTTGCAAGGCTGACACCATACCTCTAGCACCACCTCTCCAGCCCCATTTATTCTGTTTTAAGATAACTTTTGTGTATGGAGTAAGATGGATGTCATCATAATTTTAAACCTCACTGAAGAGGCTCTCTGTGCTCTACTCTCTGGGAGTTGATGGAAATGAGACAGATTTCTAGTGGCAAATGGAGGGCAGAGGCCTGATGTACAATGTGAGTGACTCCAGTGACCTGTGCAAGGGGCAGCTTTTGTAGAGGAAGTTGACTCCTGTAGAACTATCTAGAAACTGTGCTATCTTACAGCAGTAGGAGAGCCAGTAAACCTACTGAACATGAACTATATTTCATATGTGTCTGTGAGTTTAGGGAACACAGAATATCTGGAAACTCTTCAAGACATGCACAGTAAATCCTAAAGAAAGGCAAAGAGCCAATATTCCCAGGTGGAAGCAGTCTCCAAAACTCACCCTATCCTGCTTTACAGTGCCTGAAGAACTTCCATGAGACCTTCATGGAAGGTAGAAATGGGTATTATTTCCTTTCCTGTAGAAAAAATGGTGCCAGGTTTAGTGACTTTGCCTATGGGACACTTCTAGTTAGTAGGTCCTAGTACCTATCTTGTAGGGAGATGGCAGCACAGTGGATGCAACACAGTGGATGCAACATATCATAAACACTTTCCTTGGGATGATAAAATGAGAATAAGAAGTGGATAATAATGAGCAGAACAAGAGGTGTTAGCCTGCTGGACCAACCAACACAACAGGACTAGTTGTCATTTCTGCTAAAATCAATGTGATTGTTCCATCAAGGGAAGGGCTGCAGAGGACTGAGGGAGGCCATTAGAATAATGTGGAGATAGTGGCTTCCAAGAGGGACCAGCTGTGATCATGGCTTCATATGGGGTAGGACAGCAGGGGAGAACAATCTCTCTGTAGATAGTGACTTTTTAAAAATAACTTTAAAAATATTATCATCAAGGTAATTTATTTACACTGGTATGAAAAGTTGTGGTCTTGGTATACACAGACACCTCATCATCATATAATAGCTCCCTCCTCATGTACAGCTCTGTGCCACATCCCATCCAATTCTCACACTCATATGCTGTTCTTAGTTTGTACTCTGGGACCCAGAGTGCAACTGATAGTATCTATCTCCTTGTTATGCTTTTCCACACACCACAAATGAGTACAACCCTTGGTGCATATCCTTCTCCTCTGGATTATTGTGTTCAGCCTGATGCCCTACAGTTTCAGGTCGAGAACTTTGATAGAAAGCTGCAGGGAAGTGAGTTGACTTCATAGACTTGGAAAGATGGAAAGATGCAGGCTTGGTAAAATCCAAGTGAAGATTTTATCAAATAAAATTTATGCTGGATTAAACAAACACACAAACAAACACACACAGAACTTCACATCCCTACAGCATATTCACATCTTTAACTGGGTTCTCAACAGAAGAGAGCTTTCCATGCATGTATGGTTGGAGACAGCCTATTGAATATTATCATCAACCTCTCTTCTCCAGGTAGAGCTCCACTGTTATGGCATAGGGAGCGGGTTCTACTGGATTCTACAATCAAGTTGCACAGGGGCTGTGGGGCAGATATTATTAACTGAAGATTATCCTTAGAAGAAGTAGTCAGAGATCAACTCTTGGATATCCTGACTATAAATGTGAAGCTCAAAGAGTGAAGATCTTAATGGGCCTCAGGATGGTCCTGGTGACCAGGAGAGATGACCTAGGCATTCCCAAGTATAGTACTGGTGGAGAAGTCAGAGAAGCAGAGCAGCTTTTGCTTCCCATGACCCCTTAGACCAGGGGTAGTGAACAGGATTTTTACCCTCACTCAAAATGGCAAAATGCAATATGTGTTTAATATATTATTGTTAAAATTATATGCCTTTGTGTGAGTGTTTGTCTGTTTGGGAAGGTCACTGCGTGGTGTGGCTCTCTGACTCTCACAGTTTAAAATTTTGGCTCTTTGTGTCGGACTTGTTCACCACCCCTGCCTTAGACTACAAGCGGATGTGGTTCTAGTCTTTGTTCTACAAAGATCAT
>PVKC010035865.1:0-13333 GCA_004027635.1 Crocidura indochinensis
ACACAAAAGTCAATTCAAAGTGGATCATCAAAGACCTTGAGTTGAGACCTGAATCCATGAAGCTCACTGATGAAAATGGAGACAGAACATAACACTGAGACCTCAAAAGAATTTAAATGATAGGATGTCAATGGCAAGGGCTATAAAATCAAATCTAAACAAATGGGAATGCATCAAAATAAAAATTTCCCTTGGGGCCAGAGAGATAGCATGGAGGTAAGGCGTTTGCCTTTCATGCAGAAGGTCATTGGTTCAAATCCGGCGTCCCATATGGTCCCCCATACTTGCCAGGAGCTATTTCTGAGCACGGAGTCAGGAGTAATCCCTGAGCACTGCCAGGTGAGACCAAAAATCAAAAAAATAAAATAAAATAAATAAAATAAAATAATAAAAATTTCCTGTATGGCAAAAATCATGGGCTAAAACTAAAAGACAGCTAACAGTGGGAGAAAATGTTTTCACTCAATACATAAGAAAAGGGGTTAATATACAAAGTACTCACAAAGGTTAATCCCACAAAACCTAAAACTCTCATCAAAAAATGGAGAAATGAAATAAACAGACACTTCTCTGAGGAAGACCTACAAATATTCAACAGACAAATGAAAAAAGGTTCATCATCACTTATCATTAGGAAAATTCAAATCAAGACAGTCATGAAATAGCATCTTATTTCAGTGAGGATGACAGATATCAAAAATATTGAGAATAATTGTGTTGGTTGGGATGTGCTGAAAAAGGAATTCTTATCCACTGCTGGTGGGAATTCTGCCTAGTCCAACCCCTATGGAAAACTATATGGAGGATTCTAAGTAAATAAGAATTGATCTTTAGAAAGCATTTGATAAGGTCCAACACCCATTCTTGATAATAAAAAAAAAACTCTCATGAGGATGGGAATGGAAGGAACTTTTCTCAATTTAGTCAAGGCCATCTATCACAAGCCAATGGCACATACTATTCTCAATGGAGATAAACTAAAAGCCTTTCCTCTAAAATCTAGCACAAGACAAGGCTGTCCTCTTTTACCATTCCTATTCAACATAGTGCTGGAAGTTCTTGCCATAGCGATTAGGCAAGAAAAAGATACTAAGTGCATTCAGATAGGAAAAGAAGAAACCAAACTTTCACTGTTTGTATGACATGATACTATATTTATAAAACCCTAAAGACTCTACCAAAAACAATAGATTCATAAACTATAGATTCATATTTTATACCTAGAAACAATAGATTCATATAGCAAAGTGGCAGGCTACAAAATTAACACGCAAAAATCAATGGCCTTCTTGTACACCAATAATGATAGAGAAGAAATAGTCATTAAGAAAACAACTCGGTGGGGCCGGGCGGTGGCGCTAGAGGTAAGATGCCTGCCTTGTCTGCGCTAGCCTTGGATGGACTGCGGTTCAATCTCCCGGTGTCCCCTATGGTCCCCCAAGCCAGGAGCGACTTCTGAGCACATAGCCAGGAGTAACCCCTGAACGTCACTGTGTGTGGCCCAAAAACCAGAAAAAAGAAAAGAAAAGAAAACAACTAGGGGCTAGAGAGATAGCTCAGAAGTAGGGTGTTTGTCTTGCAAGCAGCTGATCCAGTATGGATGGTGGTTCGACTCCCGGCATCCCATCTGATCTCCTGTGCCTGCCAGTAGCAATTTCTGGTGCAGAGCCAGTGGTACCGCTGGTGAGACCCAAAAACAAACAAACAAAAAACCCATTCACATCAGTGTCACACAAACTCAAATATCTTGGAGTCAATTTGACTAAGGAGAAGGACCTATAAAAAGAAAACTATAAAACCCTTATGGTTGGAGTAGTAGTGCAGCAGTAGGGTGTTTGCCTTGCAAGCGGCTGATCCAGGACAGACCTCAGTTTCATCCCCGGCATCCCATATGGTCCCCCAAGCTGAGTGCATAGCCAGGAGTAATTTCTAAGCATCACTGGGTGTGCCCCCCAAATAAACCAAAAAAGCCCCCCCCAAATTACAAAACCCTGCTTCAAGAAATAAAAGAGGACACAAGCAAATGGAGACACATACCCTGCTCATGAATTGGGAGGACTAACATAATTAAAGTGGTAATACTCCCCTCAAAGTATTGTACAGATTTAATGCAATCCCTCTAAAGATACTTATGACATTCTTCAAAGAAATGGATCAAATACTCCTGAAATACATTTAGAACAATAAATTCCCAAGAATAGTTAGTGCAACCTTTGGGAAAAGGAATATGTGAGGCATCACTTTCCCCAACTTTAAATTGTATTACAAAGCTATAGTCATTAAAGCAGCATGCATGGTACTGGAATAAAGACAGACCCTCAGATCAGTGGAATAGACTTGAGTACTTAGAGAATATTCCCAGATATACAATCAATTAATTTTGATAAAGAGGCATGAAATGTAAAATGGAACGAAGAAAGCCTCTTCAACAAATGTTGTTGGCACAACGGTCAGCCACTTGCAAAAAAAGCAAACTCAGACCTCCATATAACACCATACACAAAGGTCAAATCCAAATGGATTAAAGACCTTGATATCAGACCCGAAACCATAGGTATATAGAACAACCCCTAGTTAAAACAGTCAATGACATTGAGACTAAAGACATCTTCAAGGAGGAAACAACACTCTCCAAACAAGTGGAAGCAGAGATAAACATAGAGGACTATATTAAGCTGATAAGCTTCTGTACCCCAAAGTAAATAGGATACAAAATTCATCCACAGAATTGGAGAAACCCGTAAGATAAAGAGCTAATATCTAAGATATACAGGGTACTGACAGAACTTGACAAGAAAAAAATCTAACCCCATCAAAAAATGGGGAGAAGGGGCTGGCGAGGTGGCTTTAGAGGTAAGGTGTCTGCCTTGCAAGCGCTAGCCAAGGAAGGACCGCATTTTGATCTCCCGGTGTCCCATATGGTCCCCCCAAGCCAGAGGCAATTTCTGAGCGCTTAGCCAGGAGTAACCCCCAGCATCAAATGGGTGTGGCCTGAAAAACCAAAAAAAATGGGGGGAAGAAATGAACAGATACTTCCTCAAAGAAAATATACAAATGGCCAAAAGACACATGAAAAAATTTTCCACATCACTAATCATCAGGGAGGTGCAAATCAAAACAACAATGAGGTACCATCTCATGCCAAAGAAATTGGCACACATCACAAAGAACAAGAACAATAAGTGTTGGTAGGGATATAGAGAGAAAGGAATTCTCATTCACTGCTGGTGGTAATGCCACTAGTACAGCCTTTATGAAAAACAAAATAGAAATTCCTTAAAAGACTGGAAATTGAGCTCCCATATGATCCAGCTATACCACTCTTAGGAATATACTCTAGGAACACAAAACACAATACAAAAATGCCTTCCTCACACCTATATTCATTGTAGTGCTGTTTACAATAGCCAGACTCTGGAAACAACCAGGATGCCCTTCAATAGATGAATGGCTAAAGAAACTCTAGTACATATATATTCAATGGAATATTATGCAGCTATAGAAGAGATGAAGTCATTAAATTTTCCTATACATGTATGTACATAGAATCTATTATGCTGAGTGAAATAAGTCAGAGGGAGAGAGATAGACACAGAATAACAGAATAGTTTCATTCATCTATGGGACTCTTTTTAGTTTGATTGGTTGATTGATCGAGTGATTGATTTGGGGGCCACACCTAGTGACATTCAGGGGTTACTCATGACTCTGTGCTCAGAAGTCACCCAGGACAGGCTGGGGGACCATATGAGATGCTGGAAATTGAACCAGGTCCCTCCCCGGTGGGCTGCAAGCAAGGCAAACACTCTACCACTATGCTATCTCTCCAGGCCCTCATCTATGGATTTTAAGAAAAACAAAAGACATTATTGTAATAATGCTTAGAGACAACAGAGATGAGGGCAGGAAGAACCGATGAAATCTTCCCAGTTTTTTTTTTCCCAACAGAACCACATAACTTGAATTATCTTGTTCTGCCTCATGAATGGGGGGGGGGGGGTGCGAGGAGGAATGGAGGGTACCAGGACCAAACAGTCATATGAACATTAAGTGGAAATTAAAAAAAATGATCATACTTAAACACCAAACCCAAAGCCAACGACAACAGAATCAATAAATCAATACCCAATCTAAACAAGCTATACACAAAGAGGAGCAGTTACACTAGAAGTTCAGGGGGCAATTGAGGGAGATATGGAATGCATACTGAGAACAGGGGTGGAGGGAGGACAACACTGGTGGTGAAAATGGCCCTGATTCATTATCACTATGTACCTTAAATATTACTGTGAAAGATTCGTAATTCACTTTGGTTACAATAAAAATTATTTTAAAGAAATTGATCTGCCATATGACCTAGAAATTCCATTTTTGGTTATCTATCTCCTGGAAAAAAAGGGCAAATAAACACTGATCCAAACTGATGTGTGCAGACCACTATTCATAACAGCACTCAGTACTAAGCTAACAGTCGGAATAGGACTAGATATCCCACAACAAATGAGTGGATCATGAAGATGTGGTACATATGTGCAATGGGATGCTATGTAACTGTAAGGAAAGATTCAGTTATGCAATTTGCTGCAGCATGGATGGAACTGGAAGATACTACATTAAGTGAATAAGCCAGAAGAAGGAGGATCAGGACAGAATGACATCACTTATATGTGGTATTTAGAATAACCACGTGAAGGAATACAGTGATCTAAATGAAAGTTGCCTTGAAAACCCTGGCCCCAGAGTATAGCATAGAGAAGGAAAGAAATTTAGTGGATGAGGAGAAACACAAACATGAAAGAATGGGGCCCAGGGGCCCGGTGGTAGCAGGTGCATTGATGGTGTTTAAAAAGCCAACAATAATGGAAACAAGAAACCTAAACTTTAACAATCTTAACTTAATATGGCCCTGCTGGGGTCAGAGAGATAGCACAGTACTAAGGCGTTTGCCTTGCACACAGGCCATCCAGGACAGACGGTGGTTTAAATCCCAGCATCCCATATGGTCCTCCCTGCCTTCCAGGAGCGATCTCTGAGCGAGACCAGGAGTATTCCCTGAACGCCGCCGGGTGTAACCCAAAGACCAAAAAGAAAAAAAAAAAGGCCCTGCTATGCTTACAGGCTAGGCGGCAAGAGGTGGTGGTATGGGATGCACTCTGGAAATATTAGTAGAGGGAGGTCAGCATGGTGTTGGGATTAGCCCTGATTCATTGTATGTCTGAAACATAAGAATGAAGGACTTCTAAATCAAAATAGTTTCAGTAAAATAAAATTAAAAATTAAGATATATAAAGGAATAACTCATAAAAAAAAAAAAAGGACAGGGCCCGGAGAGATAGCACAGCGGCGTTTGCCTTGCAAGCAGCCCATTCAGGACCAAAGGTGGTTGGTTCGAATCCCGGTGTCCCATATGGTCCCCGTGCCTGCCAGGAGCTATTTCTAAGCAGACAGCCAGGAGTAACCCCTGAGCATCGCCGGGTGTGGCCCAAAAACAAAAAAACAGAAAAAAAAAAGAAAGGGCAGAATTAAATATTTAAGCCAGAGTCAACAATACTGAAATCATGAGTCCCAAACATTTTGGGGGGGGGCACACCCTGTGATGCTCAGGTGTTACTTCTGACTATGAGCTCAGAAATCGCCCCTGGCTTTGAGATCATATGGGGACGCTGGGGGATCAAACTGCGGCCCATCCTGGATCAGCAGTGTGCAAGTAAAATGCCCTACCACTGCGCCATTGCTCAGCCCCATGAGTCTCAAACTCTAACAACCAAAATTTGAAATGGACCTCTTACGCTGGCAGGCTGGGAACAGGGAGTGGTCTTGTGTATGTACTCTGGGAACATAGATGGAAGAAGGTGGTGGGATTGGCCTTGAAACAATGACAATGTATGGCTGAAACATATATATATATGTATGTATATGTATATGTATATATAAGTATATATATGTATGTATATATACATATATATGAGTACATATACACATATATAGCTTTTTTTTTAAATCACAATGGTTTCAACAAAACCTTTTAATTGGTAATGTTTTTGTAGGAGATTGGGGACGGAGAAATAGCATGGAGGTAAGGTGTTTGCCTTGCATGCAGAAGGACGGTGGTTCGAATCTCCGCATCCCATATGGTCCTCCGAGCCTGCCAGGAGTGAGCGTAGGGCCAGGTGTAACCCCTGAGCGCAGCTGGGTGTGACCCAAAAACCAAAAAAGAAAAAAAAGAAAAGAAAAAAAAGAAAAGGAACCAGGGTAATGTTTTTGTTTTAGTGCCATGCATGGCAGTACTTCAAGAGAGACTACTCCTGAAAGAGTTTAAGGACCATACAGTGCTGGGTATTGAACCCAGAATCTTACACATGCAAGGCAAATGCTCTAACATTTAGTCACATCACTGGCCCCAAATTAGTAAATTTTTTATTTGTAAATTTTATTACAGGTAAGCAATATTTCTATTGGTCTGGATTTTTAATGACCCAATAAAATAGAGATATTACCTTATGCATTTAAATTCACTGACATATTCTGATAATGTTATGAATGGAGGGTGGAAAGATGTCCATAATTTTCTAATCAAATTGAGCTTAGTAAGTTGAAAATAGTACTAGATGCTTCCTAGTTCTTACTTAAGAGCATGAAGTCACCAAGAAGGGGCTTATTGATGTGCCCTTTTGCAGATTATTAAAACTAAAGTTCCATGAAGAACAGCAAAAGACCAAAACACCTACATTAGAATTAGAACCTGGGCCCAAAGAGATAGCACAGTGGCGTTTGCCTTGCAAGCAGCTGATCCAGGACCAAAGGTGGTTGGTTCGAATCCCGGTGTCCCATATGGTCCATTGTGCAGATCACAGTGAGCAGGCAGCCAAGAGTAACCCCTGAGCATCGCCGGGTGTGGCCTAAAAAAAAATTAGAACCTATGTCTCAGATTTCAGAGAACACAAATAACCAAATGCCAGAGTGCGGGAAACTTTGCTTGGCCAATGCACTCATTCATTCAGTGTATTTTGTTTCACTTTGGGGCCATACTCAGTGATGATCAGGAGCTATTCCCAGATCTGTGCCCTATACTATCTCTCTGGCCCTAGTTTATTTCTTTTGAATACTTCTGATTTGTCAAGCATTGAGAATGCAGCAATAAACAAAATTTCTGTTCCTATGGAGCACAAATAGGGGCTCAAAACTAAGTAGAGAAAAATACTTGTACATGGTAACCATATACACCCAGTCTATGTCTATAGTCACTATGCTACTACCGTAGCCAAGGGGTGGGTGGCTGCCTTTTGGTGCCCTTCTCTTTAGTTTTAATGCATCGGAAAGCAAACATCCATGTGTAAAGCTAAAGATAATTGGAAAAATAGTTCTTCCATTGATCTATCATTCCCCCAGAGGGGACTTAGAACACTAATCTTCAGCCCTTCAATTTTCAAATCTTGTCAGAAAGGGAGTGGCCTGACCAGTCCTGCTTGTGGAAAACTTCACCATGGGTCCAGGCCTCTATCTCAATGATGACACTTATCATCTCTTTCTTCTCTTTCTCTCTACAATTAGATCTGTTCTGAGCCCCAGAGATCTGGGCCAAGTTCACACTCACTATCAACTTCTGCCAGGCTACCCCCATATTTCACCAACTTCCCTAGAAGCAAGATTGATTTTATATCTTGTAAGTAGACTAGTTTTCCAACTTTTCTGGAAGAAGCTTTTTTGTTTGTTGAAATAGCAAGTTCTGTCTTGCATGGTCCCTTCGCCGAAAAATTGAAATAAAATGAAATTTTGAGGATAATGACAAAGTTGTTGAAATTGTTGAGTCAAAGTTAATTATGGGGTTAAGGACCAGGGAAATTCTCCTCATTATAAACTATCTATTTATGTTGCCTTCCTATTCTTGCCTAGCTTTTATTTTGTTTGGGGCTGTACCTGGAGATGCTTAGAGGTTACTTCTGGCTCTGTACTCAAGAATTTCTTCTGACCCAGAGTCACAATGTCTGCATCTGGCCCAGCCCCATAGAGTCACTCTATTCTCAAAATAGATGTAAATTAAGCCATGAAAAAGTATGGATGCATCTGCCATACAGATGAAAACTGGCCATCTCAGGAGGAAAGGGCCAGCTAAATTCCTGCCCTGCTGAGGCCATGGCCACTTACATCCATCACCCATAGTTGCCTTTTCGCCAAAGACCCAGATTCATCATTCATCTACAGTTCTCTGCAGAGAGACCAATTTGACAAAAAAAAAAAAAACTCTAGGTTTGCCAGTATTTGGGCTGATAGCCCAGAAATTTTTTGGAGTGAGTGTTGGCACTCTCTTCCATCCCCCTTCATACTTGAGCAAAACCTGTCAGCAGAAAACATACCTCATAAAAGTGCTTGGAATTCTTGGACTGTGAGACACGAATGCCACCCATTTTTGTTTAATACTATCATCTCTGTAGGAACACACCATTGTGTATCTGACGCCACCTAATGTTCAGAAACAAATAAAATAAATGTTCAGCTAACAAGAGCTTACTAAACTTTTAGACATGACTTATTGACCTCACTGGAGTACAATACTTTTCACAGATTTGCTTCTTGCTGTACTTCTTTTTTATTTATCTCCCACTTATATGGAAATAAATGTATTATGATCCACTGTGTCAACTATGTGATACATGCTCTTTAAATAAAGTAAATTGAAAATATTACTCCTGACCCAGATGAGACCATGGCCAGGGACACAGGTCACAAGTAAGCAAGAGTCCTGCAAAGCTCAGTGGAAGAACACATTTTAACACTCCAGGTGAGAGTATTTGGCCTTGGGTGTGGCCTCCCAAATTGGCTGAACACTTGCAGGGCCACAAAATAATCTCTTACCCACATAAACTCCCTTGAGACTTAGGTAATGACATAAATATTTTTATTTATTGTTTTGTAATTGTTTACAAAATATTGTTTTGTAAACAATCTGTTCAAATCACTATAGTAAGATAAAGACCAGATATAGGCAGAGGACAAGTGTTATTTGAAAGGAAAACATAACTTACTATAATAATAAACTTGGGAAATGACAACATCCAGAGGCTCCTTCCTGGGCATGGTTAATTAAAAAAAAATCTAGTAATGGGGCCAGAGTGATAGCACAGAGGTAGGGTGTTTGCCTTGCACACTGCCGACCTGGGACAGACCTGGTTTCAATCCCTAGCATCCCATATGGTCTTCCGAGCCTGTGATTTCTGAATGCAGAGCCAAGAGTGATCCCTGAGAACCACTGAGTATGGCCCCAAAACAAACAAAAAAAAATCTAGTAACATGTGATCTTATCAGAGAGATTTATGTTTAACTGAAAATCAAATTATTTTGAGCTAAGCCATGAGAGCTCTTAAATAAAGTGATGCAGACCAAAACTTTGTGGCTAAACTGTTCGGTGATTTCTAGAGACAATTAATTAAAAAGAAGCCTTTTATGATGTCATACAGGAAATATACTTTATACAGGTACCAGTATATATAGGTTTTCAGTAAATGTCTTTAAAATAAACTTAAATACTAAATATTAAACAATATTTAGACCGCTTTTAGACTGTCAGACACTATTCAGAATGCTTCACAACAATTTCCTCATTCTTCTTTCTCTTTATACCATATGGCTGAGCATGCAACTTTGCCATGTAAGTAAGTAAATCAAGAAAAACTGAGCAGTTCAGAATGTCAACGGTTGACCTATTTGTTTGGGCTGACATGGTCCTTTAGCATTAATTCCAGTTTCTGACAGATAGCCAGGCAGGAGTATTCTCTGTAGGCAATATACTTACTGTGGCTTTATCTGTCCCTCACAACCATGCTGGCAGTTCATCTGCTCTTAAGCTGTACCCGATGAAATTTTATTTTTAGGCCATACCTAATACTCAGGGATTGTTCCTGCTCTGTGCTCAGGGATCATTCCTGCCAGAGCGTGGGTAACCATATGGGGTGCCTAGAATTGAAACAGATTGGCTTCTTGTAGGACAAGTTATTTACTGTACTTTCTGGTCCAGAAATATTTATTTTTATGTTTATTTAAAATTAGACCAAGAAACCTAATTATGTAAAATCAATTTTAAGATTTGACAGGTTGTGCACAAAAGTAAAATCAAAATGGATTAAAGGCCTTAATATCAAACATAAAATCATAAGGTGCATAGAGGAAAATGTAGGCAGAATGACATTGAAGCAACAGGCATCTTCAGGGATGAAATACCACTGACCAAGCAAGTGGAAACAAAGATAAACAAATGAGACTATATTAAGTTAAAAAAACTTCTACGTCTCGAGATAGCATGGAGGTAGGGCGTTTGCCTTTCATGCAAAAGGCCATCGGTTCGTATCCCGGTGCCCCATATGGTCCCCCGTGCCTGCCAGGAGCAATTTCTGAGCATGGAGCCAGAAGTAACCCCTGAGCACTGCCAGGGTGACCCAAAAACAAAAAAAACAAAAAAAACCCAAAAAAAAACAAAAACAAAAAAACAAAAAATAAGCTTCTACATCTCAAAGAAAAAAGTGACTAGGATAGAAAGACTGCCTAAGGATTGGAAGAAAATATTGACCCATATGATAAAGTACATGTAAGGTATATAAGGCACTGTTAAGACTTAACAAGTAAAAAAACAACTAACACCATCCAAAAAATGGAGAGAAATGAACAAAAACTTTCTCAAAGACGAAGGAAAGGAGTTTTCCCTATAAGTAGTTCTTTTTGAGTTTAAAAGTTTAAGAGTGTTTAAAAGTTTAAAGTTTAAGAGCGTTCCCTTTAAAAGCAATCACAAGCCAGAGTTTCGACAAAAGGCTGCACCTCCTCTCACAACCCCCACCCCCCCCCAGAAGCTCACTCCTAATAAGATTAAAGTAAGCTAGTTACCCCCCATTCTTTAGGGTAGAAATGCAACCCTAGGTGTAAGGTTTACCCTGCATAATAAAATGTAACCACCCCCCACTGTTAACCTTTATGGTTGTTTCTTTGTTGTAACAAATGTTCTCCTGAGTGAGGAAGCCTATGTTATTCTAAGATAAGTACCAGGCTTTGTCTGTGGCAGGGGGTAAAACACTGTAGCTTTACTGTATAAAAACGTGTGAGTTTTGTGTTTCAGGGTCTTTGCTCTGAGGTTCTTCCCTGGACACTGATCCTGTTGCCAATCAGGCATCAGAATAAATCATATTTACAAATTTTCATGGCTCCGCATCTCCTTGAATTGCTCGAGACGCTGCTTGAGTGAGGGAGACTGATTTCCAACCCCAACATTTTGGCAACCACAAAGGGACTCCTCAGCAGGAGCTTGAGATGTTTCAAAGAGGCTAGATTGGGTGAGACCTTTGTTTGTACTTGATAGTCTTGCTCATTTTGTCTTGCTTTTTGAAAGATGCCTGGCTTCTGTGCAGGTGGTGACTATGTGTGTGTGCAGGTTGCACTTGTGACTGGTTTGTGTCAAGTTGTGTCTTTGAATATTCGTCTCTGACTGCCTCCTTTTGTTCATTTACCTTTTGGTGATTCTGAGTCTGACTCATAAGCAAGCTAAGGGACTTTCACTCTCTCTCTAGCATCTGATATGGCTATAAGATCTCTGGTGGTTGAAATTGTGACTCTGTTGCTCTTCGTTTTTGTGAAAGTTGGCTCCTTGTGGTTGTTGAGGTAAGGACCAGGGAGGAGTTAGCCTCCACTGGAGACAAGACCCTTGCACAGTATAAAGGTTCTGTGTGTGCACTAGATGTTCAGTACTAATGGCCATCATGTACATTGACCCCCGAGAGGGGGAATACTGTGTAGTTAGTCAGCCCAGCAGATGTGCTGTGGCAGACTACCGACCAGAAATCAAGGGACGCCTTGAGGTTGCTGAGGTGAGGACCAGGGAGGAGTTAGCCTCCACTGGAGACAAGAAAGACCCTCACACAGTACCGAGCTGAAACAGGATATTGGGAGCCGTAAATTAAACTACTTGTCAGCATGGGACAAAATTTTGACATCTCTCTCTCTCCCTTGGTCTTTTATAGCAACATCTGGAAGCAATCCTCTACCACGAAAGACACTACCAAGGGGTTGACATCGACCTCCTAAAAAGTGACTTCCATTAACACTGAGAAGACTTGACAACAACAATGACCTGCTCTACAGGACATGGTTCTCTCTATTGCCCTTTCAGTGTGAGGTGAAACGAGAGGATGCTCTGCACCATCCTGACTGCAATATGGGATATGCAGATCCCTGGATCTTCAATACAGAAGCATGATACCAACAACAGAGACTATGTGAGGAATGGAGGTGTATTGCCACTACAGATGATGACTTGGATTGGACAAACTAGTTTGCCTGGAGCCTAGAGTCGGTCCTGTGCCAGGAAACTTCAGGGGTAGGGTCTCCTACATTTAGGCCATAATTTTTCTTCCCAAGTCCCTTATATTTTGGTGGGCCTATGCAAACAAATGCCACTATAACACCGTTTCTTACTATGTTCCCTTGACTCCAATCCTTAAGAAAAACAATCCACTAAAACATTGGAGTTAACTTAAACTAGTATACATATGCATGGAACTAGATAAATGTACTTTGCCCTCAATGTTTAAGGAGTTACATAAGTCTAATGTCTTTAGATTATATTGTGTGCTGCTAAGAAATAGTATGTACTACAATTGGGGATTTAAGGGACAAAGTAATTGTATTGTACATGGGTTCAGTTTTGTTTTTCTTAATGCTCTTTGGCTGAAAATTCAAGGCTGGGATATCATCGATGGGACTACTGAGAATTCTGTTTATAGGTGATTATGCTTCCACTGTAACTTTACCCTGTCCTCTTTCTTTGTATCTTTGTTGTCACAATAAAAATAAATAAACACCGAGATGCTACATGAGGAACCCTTGATAAGAGGGCACCCGACCCACGTGGGGCCACTCGAACCGGGCGATTGGACACACAGAGACCTTAAAAACACCAGCAGCTGCGCACTCGGCCTTTCCCCACCTCTTCTCCGCCGAGATGCTACACCGAGGAACCCCCGGTAAGAGGGCACCCGACCCACGTGGGGCCACTCGAACCGGGTAATTGGGCATACAGAGACTTTGGGCTTGGCATTTCTCCGCCTCTTTTCCGCAGAGCCACTAAGACCAAGGTGTCTCTGGGGACCAGCCTCTGCCTTTTTTACACCGAGTCAGTCACCAAGACCAAAGTGACGCTAAGACCAAGGCATCTCCGGGGACCAGCCTCCTTGGACACACAGAGACCTTAAAAAAAAACAGCCATGCACTCTACCCTTCCTCTGCTTTTGGGTGACTGTCCTTCCACTGTAACCTTACCTTACCCTCTTTCTTTGTATCTTTGTTCTCATAATAA
>PVKC010035866.1:0-13362 GCA_004027635.1 Crocidura indochinensis
AAAGAAAGAAGAAAGAAAGAAAGAAAGAAAGAAAGAAAGAAAGAAAGAAAGAAAGAAAGAAAGAAAGAAAGAAAGAAAGAAAGAAAGAAAGAAAGAAAGAAGAAAGAAAGAAAAAGAAAGAAAATTTACATATCCAGACCTAACTTGGTGACAGAATAAAAGGAACTGGCTAATGGTTTGCTCTGTTTATAAGCTAATAAAATTGTGGTAAGCTTCATATAATGGGCTGGTCCTTCAAGCTCTCATTTGTATGGTCTCTGAGTATTATTAACATAATGTCTTTTATGTTTCTTAAATCCCACGAAAGAGTTGAGACTGTTTTGTGTTACGGGTGTTAGGGTGAAGTTAAGAAGACATAGTCCTCAACTGTTGTGGATGTATCAGGTCTACATAAGAGAGGTGGCATATAAGGGAAAAATAAAGCAGTGTTATTTGAAATGAAGCTGAATTTCAAAAATCAAGTAACGGGAAGTTTGTGGCACCATGGAACACATTATATAATATTAGTTTCACCAGGAATGGGATTACCCTGAAATATGAAGAACCTGGGATTATTTTGTAGCTCTACATCTAGTTCCAGGTGTAGAACAAATAGTGAACAACTTCAAGATTAAGGACAATAAAAGTATAAGAGAAAGGCCTAGCGGTGAAGAATTTTCTGTGACATTGCTTTCGGCTGAGGTAAATCTCAGAATTCCTGGATTTTCATTTTTAATTAGGGACATTACTTTGCATAGGAAGATACATTTATTTAGGTGCTGAATTTTCTGTTCATTTACTTCTACAACAGATGTTCTTATGAAAATGTACCTAACATGGATTTGAGAAAAATTATAATTTGTAAATCAACAAATCAACAAATGCATTATCTCTATGCAAATTGGAATCCCCTGATTCAATGTGAATATGTACCTAAAATATTACTGTGAAAGACATGTAATCCATTTTGATCAAAATAATTATTATTATAAAAAATGAACATTATAAGTATCTTGGCTGGTTTGATGGCAGTGGTTTATCAGAACTTATTAATGTTAATATCACAAAAGTTGGCATATAACCTCCCAACTGCTCAATTTGACTGGTTTTAAAAAAAATTATAAGTATCTTCAGGTATAGGTATCTCTTTAAGGAATTATAAATTATTTGGTTATTTTTATAAAATCTGTTAGGGTCAGGGAGATAATATAGGTTTTTGTTTGTTTGTTTGTTTTTTGTTTTTGGGTCACACCCGGCAGTGCTCAGGGGTTACTCCTGGCTCCATGCTCAGAAATTGCTCCTGACAGGCACAGGGGACCATATGGGGCACCGGGATTCGAACCGATGACCTTTTGCATGAAAGGCAAATGCCTTACCTCCATGCTATCTCCCGGGCCCCGAGATAATATAGGTTTTAAAACATTTGCTTTATATGTGGCCTACCCCATTTCAATCTCCATACTACATATAGAACCATGAGATGTCCCTGAACACAGCTGGGTGTGGCACAACTATACCTTAAATCCCAAACTCTGTGACTAAGTTGATTATATCTGAGTTCCAAATCTGTTATTGTAAAAATATGTGTTTAATATACTCATATTAAAAATGGACACACAAAAATGCTTATGTGTGGGGAGTTAACTGCCATGAAAAATTCAGTGCAAATTACTCCTTTTTCCTATTTTACTAATATGAACAGACAGAAATTACTCTCTGATATCACTGAGTCTAGCTGGAGAGCAAGAATTTGAAGTCAGATAATATGATTCCAGCGCTGTTTGCCTCAAATATTTTGTTTAAAGAAGAGAATTTTCTGTTTTCTCTGAACAGGAAGGAGGTTGCTTCATGTTGGAAGAGATGCAAAGACTGAAAAGAAAATGAACAGAATGGGGTCTTGGGAGGATCGTGCAGGCAGGGGTGGTATTGTTAGGAATTTGTGTAATACTTAAGTAACTTTTGAAGGTAAACATTTAAATGGCACATTAGGTGTATATATGAAACAACAACAACAGTTCTAATGTAGGCAAATTTGAGTGAGATTCATTTATGGTCTGCAGGATTGGTACAAATTTTCAGGCAGGCAATTTTGCAATAGTTTCAAATTTTAAATTTATGTGGTATTTGACCTTGCTTTTATATATCTAGGAATATATTTGACAGACTAACTTCTGCTACATTGTTTGTAAAAGTGAAAATAAATGACAATGACAGATGATCTTTAGTAGAAAAAAGTGTCAAAATGTATTTTATTGTAGGGGCCAGAGAGATAGCGTGGAGGTAGGGCAATTGCCTAGCATGCAGAAGAATGGTGTTTCGAATCCCGGCATCCCATATAGTCCCCCATGCCTGCTAGGAGCAAATTCTGAGTGTAGAGCCAGGAGTAACCCATGAGTACTGCTGGGTGTGACCCAACCCCCCCGAAAATATAGTTTATTGTATATTATAGTATGTTTAAAAAGATTTACGCTTAAACGTTTTTAATTTAATTTTTTTCATTTGGAACAAGATCTGGTGATGCTTAGGGGATATTTATAGTTATATAATTAGGGGTAATTCCTGGTGGTATATAGAGGGCTACATATATGCTGTGCTAAGGATTAACTCCTCTGCGTTTGTTTGGTTTAATAGAATTCAGGTACCTTAATCCTTGTATTATCGTTCTTACATTCATATATTTTGACAGATAGATGGTTGTGATTAATTATACAATAAATCATGAATGATGACCAGTATGTATGATTAAATTTAATTTTATAATTGTATATGACCAACTAAGAAACATTAATGAAACTTTGTCTGGGTTGGGGACTTGTCTAAGTTGATCGACACATCAGTGAATCCATGTCTTGGATGGCGTTTAGGTGAGATAGAGAAAACAAAAAGCAGGATTAAAATAAATATATGATAGAGGGCCATAAGTGCATGTGAAGAAAAGAAAAATGGATGAAAAGATCTGTGCCCGGGAGATAGCATGGAGGTAAGGTGTTTGCCTTTCATGCAAAAGGTTGTCGGTTCGAATCCCGGTGCCCCGTATGGTCCCCAGTGCCTGCCAGGAACAATTTCTGAGCATGAAGCCCGGAGTAACCCCTGAGCACTGCCAGATGTGACCCAAAAACCAAAAAAAAAAAAAGAAATGGAAGTAGATTAATGGGATTGGGTGTGCTAATGAGGGTGGCTGCCTTAAATGGCATAGGTAAGGGTAACTTCATTGAGTTTGGATTTCAGTAAAATCTTGATAGGCTGAAAATTAAATGTGATCTAAGTAAAGGGAACAGTAACTAAAAGAAAAATCTTATGCAGCTGGCAAGAAGATGTCTGATATTTAAAGAACACCAGGAATGCTAAATGATAGTTTGTGGGAGAGAGGGGAAGAGTAATGATAAGGGCTGATGACTCTGACTATAGAGTATGCCATTGATGTAAATTAAAATCTTTGGTAATCTTCGTGACAAAGAAAAGCTGTTGATAATTATTAATAATATTTTATTTGGGACAGAATATTTGAAACATTTTTCTAGCATGGGATCAATATAAGATATTAATTCACCAGACTATGGCTTTTGAATGGTGTACAATTGTCACTGCAGAAAGTTGAGCAGATAAGTAATTTGGTATAACTAATATTTAAATTGATTATTCTGATATGTGCCAAGAAATAGCAAAATAACGAGACTTGAGGGTTCCATGGAAAGGCTCAAAGAGAATGATTAAGAGACTATTGTGTAAATGAAGTTCAGCAAAGTTTTAGTTCAGAAAAGCTGAAGCTGTAGTTAAGAAAACATTCCCAGGTCTGCTGTTAACAGTAGAAATGGAAACAGAAGTTTAGATACTAGATTATTTGGGAAGGTAGAGACAGTTTTCTTTTTTTTTGGGGGGGAGGCATAACTAGTGATGCTTTAGGTGTTACTCCTGGCTCTGTGCTCAGAAATGGCTCATGGCTTGGGGGATCATATGGGATGCCGGGATTTGAGCAACCTTTCGTCCTGGACAGCTACGTGCAAGGCAAAGACCCTACTGTTGTGCTACAGTTTTCTGAAAAATGTGGGCTTCAAGAAAAAAGAATCGTCAAGGATGACATCAAGGTATTTGGTTTGAATTATTGGGAAAATGGAGTTTTCATCAAGAACCATTGACATGGTGGTTCTGCACATTGGCCAAATTTGGTTGGGAAAACCTAAAGTCTATGTATGACTTCCAAATGGAGATCATAGTTGGAAGTTGAATATATATCTAGATTGAAGATAGTAACTTGAGATCTTATCAGGGTCTTAGAAGAAAAAAATCTTGGACGTATGAAACTTCTCCACTCATTCATCCCTGCATCCTCAAATAATTGCATATACGAACAATTACTAGAATTATTGTGTATCACATAAGAAAAATTTTAAAGAGCATATTTATGCATTTTAGAATATTAATGATTTATATAAGTTCCAATAAAATATAATAAAGATATTTGAACAATTCTGTCCATTTTAAATAATATTTATGAAGGATAATTAAACACTATGTAAGGAACATTTTGTGTATGAGTATAATTACTTTTTATGTACTATTTTCAGAGATATTTAAAATTCCTTATTCTGTTGAATATATATCTAATCTTACCTTTAGATTAAATAAGGATCTAGATCTTTTACTTTACAAAACCACACCTTAAGCTTGGAAATAGCTTTGGTGCATGTTTAACAATCTTAGGAAAGGTAATTTAATAATTTTATGTTTATGTATGTATATAAGATATCTCTTGAGCTAAATGTAGCTTAAAGTCCCTAAATGTTAAATAGATCAATCAGCTTGCAAATTGTGTTGCCTATACTAGAGCAAGAAAAATTGGGTCTAGAATTTCCTGATCATGCCCCAAATCTTTCACTTTCTAACAATGTCCTTTTTATGAGCTTTAATTCCAGATAGTTATGGGTCAAAGACATTCCGATCCCAAACACATACATAACATTTTGGTTAATAAATACATCAGAATCTCAAGGACAATCCAGATGTAAAAGAATGGTAGAAGGAATGCAATTAGTTGTATCTCATAGTAGATTAAATATGTCCTTGACCCAGCAAAAATATGTCTGTGAGAATTTCAAATTCTGACAGTTCTTTGAAATTCCTACTGATCAGAAGATAAACCTTGATTGAGCTATAAAGGTTTTAACATCCAAGAAGCTGAATACTATACACAGCATGACATGCCAATATCATTTTAGTAGACATATTTTTAAAGGTGAATTTCAATGAAATTGCACAGTTTTCTCAACAGAATTTTCACACATTTTGATTAAGTAGGTCAACATTATCATTTATATAGATTTTTTTGCTTTATACTACACTTTATGATTATTTTACATACATACAACTACAGATATACTAAGGTCTCCCAAAGATTATGTAGTCTATCTTGTTATTGTTTTGAGAAGTCTTAACTTTTTCTTTACTTTAATCGTGTTTAAATCCTTTTACATTTTTCTCATTTCTTCGGCTCTATCATTATTATCTTAGTGGTTTTATTTTTGCCCTACCCGCTGTAATGTTAATAGAGCCTCTCATTATCTCCTTTTCTTTTAGCACGCAGGCACCTTCCCAGATCGTTTATGTCTTCTTAACATTTTGGTTACAATTATCTTTCTTCTGTATTTGATTATTTTATTGTGAAGCTCAAATACAGAATTCATCTCACATCTTTGTATACTCAGCACATGCAGTTCACTGGGCAAAATAGAAACACAATGTTCTTAAAAATGAGGTAGGAAATGATACCTATAAACTTTGAATAAATATGAAAATAAAGTTTAGTGCCTTACATCTTTAAATTTTCCATAAAACAATTTTCTTAAAAGAAAGTCATTCTCACCAAGAACAAACCCAATGTAGACTTAACTATAAATATGGAATAAAGTTGGGTGGAGTTTTAGTTTGATCAGTAAACTGACCTCAAATAAGATCAGGCCATTACCCTAGGAAAAATGTATTAAAGGTATCATTATTGAATCATTATTAAAAATTAATTCCTGGGTTATATCAAAATGTTGATTCTTACTATCAGTATTAAGAATTGAAATTGAAAAGGAGGGTAGAGATAAAAGTTTTTATTATTCCTTTAATAAAATATTTTTAGAAGTAGGTAATGCAGCTGCTGAAGCTTCAAAATAAGTAGCTACTTCCCTCTGCCCCTTTTGGTACAATTTTGATATACTCACTTATTTTCAAAATACTTTCTCTCAAGAATGTTCAAGTTCTGTGTTATCTTTCAGAGGTAAAATAATTTGGAACAGAGAGAGAGTACGGTGAGTAGAGCACTTGCTTTTAATTCAGTCATCCTGGTTTGATCCCTAACACCATGTGTAATTTCGTGATTTCACTTCTGCCAGGAGTGATTTTTGAGGACAGAGCCAGAAGTAAGTCTTGAATACTGTTGGATGTGGCCCCAAAGCAAAAACACAATAAAAATGTAATGCAGCAACATTTTTTGAATTAAAGACCCCAAATAGTTGTATTCCCTGACCATGTTAATAACCTCATATTTTAAATAAATCATTGATAATATAATTATATCTATCAGACTATGGCAAAATTATATGTACAAAAATCTGTAAGTAAATTTTTTACCTAGAATTTCAAGAATAGCAAGAAGGAGTATTAGAAATCGATCATTTAAATTTATCTGTAGGCTTTTTAGCTAATTCTTTGGTAAAATCCTGTGCCATAGGAAAGATGAGCAAGACATTTCAGAATCAAAATTTGTTTCTAAGTCACTATTTATTGAAATTATGTAAATATCACTTAGTAGCATATCCCTGAATATAATAGACATAACACAAAACAGAATTGTTCCTGGCTGTCTGGTTAACTTGCAGTAGTTCATGACTTAGATAAAATAGTATGTATCTACTCTATTTGAAAACAAAGGGAAATATATAAATACACTTAGAAAAATGGATAGCTATAGATTAGTTAAATGAACTCATTGGCTTATTTTGATCCAGCTAATGTGTTTTTAGAAATGTTTTTTTTCTTTTCCTGCAAGATTCTTGAACCAAGGGTGAGAAACTTTCAACTATTTTTTTTTGCCAAAACAGTCCAAATACCTAATAAACATGTGAATATGTGTTTTGTAAGAATCAATTAAAAATTCTTTCATAAGAATCTTTTCTTTTTTTGCAGTGAGGTGATATCAGACATAGCATGATAACTTTAACTAAAAGGATACATACTGAATACACTTGATGAAATATTGATTATTTAGTTATGAATAGAGAACTGAAGTTAAATGAAATTGGATTTGAATAATAATTATGATAAATAATAATAGTAAAGTGAAAATTTCAAATCACTCACTGTGGGCCTTTATGCAATTGCATTTTTAGGTTTGTTTTTCTCATGCATTATGTAAATAAAGTGATATTTAATGCACAACATTTTTAGAAATCAGTTCGAGAAGAACTCAGGAATGGACCTGTATCACAGAGCATATTCAGTGGAAAATAAGATTCATCTCAATTAATATTGATTTTTGTCTAGTTTTAAGTTAAAGTAGTTCTAGTGATATATATTTAAATTAGTAAACAGACAGTGATATGGATAAAATATATTTTTATTTCATGTAAACTCTAGGCTTATTTTCATGTAAATATTATAAGTGGCCCTAAAAATATGTATGTTCTTTTTTTTATCCAAACCGATATTAGTAGAAACAAACACATAAATGGTCTTAGGTAAGGTTTGTTTTATTATTCGTTTTCTGAGGTAACAAAACAAGAATATATGTATATACATTTGCTGCCAGGTGGAGCAAATATAAAAGGTCAAGACAGTATGAGAGAACTGCTGCTCTAATAAGAACATTCCAGAACATATAAAAGAGGGGGAGTAAATTTGAGCCTACCTTTTCATAAAAATCAATAGAGAGAATTACATCTGAAGATTCCGGGGGGAGAGAGTGAACTTAGTTCTATTCAGTGACTGCAATCAATAATTTTTCCTGTTGAGCAAACACTATTTTTTAAAGATATCTCTAATCCTTAATTGTGTTTTCTGGAGAAAAAATCCTTTTACCTGTAAGCATTATTTTGCATTATACTTCTTTTGTTTAAACTTCTCTGCCATGCTATCACAAGATTCATATATATGAAGAATTAAAGAGTGAGTCAGAATTCAATTTTTCCCAACCTACCCAGATGCCAATGTCAGATGCAAGATAACTTGCCCAGGTGTGCTCCTAATGATTTCCTTGTTGTAGTCGACAAGGAGTGTCAGTCTGCCATCAGCGAGTACCATTTGTGAACTTGATAAGATAGGAAACAAAGCTTCCCTAATAATACTTGAACCCATACTGTTTGCTGATTTTGTATAAGTGGTTGGATTCGATACTATTTTCTAGTCCTGTGGCTTTCCCCCCTTCTAGTTTTATTTCTATGACATTTAAAGTAAACCAAATGACTAGCTACTTGTTAGGGTAAAGAATACCTTTTGTTTTGAGATATTACTTCATCAAGATATTACTTGATCTTACAGTATACCTTAAATGTTAGAGACTTGATTTTATAAAATAGATTTAAGATATATGAAAAGGTAAATGACTGGTTATACAAAATTATCCTTTACATATTTCCTTTCTATTGGTGGAACACAAATGACTGTTTGATCAATTTCTAGGTGTTTTAGAAAAGAAAGGTAAGTTCAGATGCTCTGAAATGATAATTTATATTTTAATAAGTTAGATACATAAATTGCTGATCATAACTACTATAAAATTATGGTGTCAATTAACTAGACTGTCCCTTTGGAAGTAGGGGAAGCTCCTCTGTGCAGACAGGGCTATGCTAATAAATGGTGAAAATAATTTTCATCAACAATTTAAAACTTTGAAAACTCTAACAGAGACTGAGTTTTATTATATCCTTACTCAAAGGATCATAAAATTCCTAATCCTTTTAGAAAATGTTAACTTAAGGCTAAAATAGTGTGGCTTGTTCCAAGGTTAAACATGAATCAAAAATAAATATGGCACTATAAAATTGTTGCATGATGTTATAGACATCTTAGGGGAATATTTTGGCAATCTTCTTCAAGACAGTTTAAAAACTGTCTGGGCTGAGGAAGTGGTTCAGTGGCCCAGGGTTCAATCATGATGTTTCTTTCCCCTGCAGCACATTTGAGAGAAAGAAGCATCTATGTATTTGTGTTGTTTTATTAAAAAAAAATCATTGTGTAGGTAAATTGAAGTTAAAAAAGGAAGTACTGTATACTTGAATATAAGCCAAGTTTTCCGGCACAAATTTTGTCCCAAAAAAACCCAATTCGACTTATACTAGGGTCATACAGGTTATTTGATTCAGTCAGCGAGCACCGAATCAAATGCACAAATCAAATGTACGTAGTCTCCAGTCATCTACTGCCGTCTGCTGGAGGGGGTGGTGCTTCAGCTCAGCCTACGAGTCACGAGTCACGGCTGTGCTGAAAAAGTAGGCGGCTGAATTGAACTGAATGTCATTGGACTACTTAACCCACAATATTCAATGGCACATTTAACAAAGTGAAAAACTCATTTAAGGCTGTAAAGCCATGTAAATAAATGATTATAAATCCCGAATCCTTATAATCAGGGGTCTTGGAGTATAAGAATTTAGGATTTTGACCATTTATTTACGATTCTTTACTGTCTTAAATGGTTTTTTTCACTTTATTGAAGTTACCATTGAATATTATGGCTTAAGGTGGTATGTTAATGGCATACAGTATATCAAACAATCATGTATTGTAAATGTAACCATCTATTTATTTACTGATTCCTTAATTATTGTAATTGTTTGGGTTATATATTTTTATTTTTTGAAAATTACCAGTGGCAGCTACATTTTCCACCTCAGCTTATTCTCTAGTCACTATGTTTTCCCACTTTTAGGGTTAAATTAGGGTGGTTGGCTTATACTTGGGTCTGCTTATACTCGAGTATACAGGTATTCTCTTGTTAGGTCATAATTTAAATAAAATACATGCTTATTTTAGTAATTTATACCGCAGAAATAATAGTTAATGGACATGGCTATTATTATTCACTCATTTTGTTCTTTAAAAGTTTATTGTAATTGATTTAACACGGCTACAGACGACAAACTAACATTTATGGTTTTGATGTGCATGTTAATATGGATTTTCACCACCAGAAAGTTCCAGAAGCCCTCTGTACTGTCCTGTTGACATATCTAGCCCTCCTATTCCTCCGCTCATCCTTTTTCTTGTACCTCTGGATAACCTCAGTTTTGCAGCCAAAGTTTAAGGGTTTAGTAATAAGTACTGTATCTTCCCATGCTTTGTTTATATACCAAACATAATTAATTTCCGTTTTAATTTATAGGAAAACATGGTTAAATTTCTTTTCTGATGTTATTTTAATTCATCATTAAAATACTGAGGGTGAAACATGAATATTTATAAAATGAATTTTCACAAACTTCAAATGTAAATTGAATGATCAGTCTTACATGGGAAATGTGTGGTTGGGCCATACCCTGCTCTACTTAGGGCTTACTCCTGCCTCTGTTCCAAAAATGTACATGCTAGACCTTAGAGTATCATATGCAGTTCAGGAACCAAATCCAGGTCAATTGTATGCAAGGCAAGTGCCTTACCCACTGCCTTATCTTTCTGGTCCCTTAATAATCAATATTTTGAGACTAGGACCACTGTTAGTTAGTGCTTAACTATTCTAACATCCAAAATGGTTTCTGTTATGAATCCATAAAATACCCTGAGGAAAACATAGGCAGAGTGCTGCATAATATTACCATCAAGACTGTCTTCAATGATTTAACTCCATTGGGAAAGAAAGTAAAAGCAAAACTCACAAATCAAACCACTTTAAAACATGGAGCTGTTGCAACCCTCCCCCACTGCTTAGTAATCTTAGTTCTGCAATCAAATAGGATCTAAGATTTATCCTCATTCTGTATTGTCTATTTTCTTGTTTCTCTAGCATAGACTGTGAGATTATCTGCTATTTGCTCTTCTCCATCTGACTTATTTCCTTTAAACCGATTCCCTTCAATTCCATCCTACATGCAATTAACTTCAAATGTTATCTGTTCTTAGAGCTCTTTACTGTTCCATTGACATCTTAAGATTGTGCATGCAGTCTATCCTCAATTTGATATCCAGCTTCATGTATGGTCCCCTATACACCATTAATAATTATGTATGAGCAAATATCCTGTAATAGCCTGTGAACAACATTGCTTGTGATCCCAGCGCCTCAAATGCCCTCAAACCCCACACAAATGAAGAATCCATACTGTTTTTCATAGATTTCAATTAAAAAGTGTTCCCACCAACAGTAAATAAGGATTCTGTTTTTACCCCATTCCTATGAACAGCGGTTATTTCCAGTCTTTGATTATGCAATTTTTACTAGTGTAAGATAATAATTTGGTCAGTTTTATTTATATTTTGCTGATAACCAGTAACAATGAATACATTTTCATTTTATTTCTGGCTGACCATGTCTTCTGACTGTCCTCTTATGGGAAGTGTTTGTTCATTTTATCTCCTCCATTTTTACAGTGATTGGTTTTTGCTGTTGCTTAGTTTCATAAGTGCTTTTTCTTGGATAATGGCGTTTTGTCTGGTTTAAATGACTTTATATATATGCAACATACACATATATACCTCTTTTTGGTGCACAAATATTTCCTCCCACTGATGATGGTGGCTTTTAATTTTAGCTGGTTACTTTGGCCATGTAAAAACATTTTAGTTTGTTATAGTCCCATTTACTTACTTTGATTTTTGTCATGTTCAGTGAAGTTAAATAATTGAAGATAATACTTCTAGGATCTGTATCTTGAAGAGTTCTGTCTTTTGTTCTTCAATATGTTTTATGGAATTTTGTATATTCTTAAGATCTTTATATTGAGTTAAACTTTGTGTATAGTATGAGATAAAAGATGTTTCTGGCTATTTTATTTTCCTAACATCATTTAAGAGACTTCCTTTTCTCCAATCCATTCAGTAGTCCAATTGCCATGGATAAAATTGCTTATTTAATCATTTATCTCTCATTTCTATTCTTTTGTTCTAGAATATATAAATAATTCATTACCACACTATTTTAATTTCGATAGCTTTATAGTGTGAGCTAAAATCAAGGAATGCAATCACACTTGTCATTTTTTTCCTCTGGCTTCTCATGTGTCTGGGTGTCTCTCTACTAAAGCTGGGGCTTGGTTACCTTCTGGAATCAGGTGGCAGGTAACTACTCCTCTGGAGGCTTATCTATCTGCCAATTCTTGGGGGTAAAATGGGTTCCTCATATCCTAGGTGAGACATCTCTCTGGCAAAGTAGCTTTCTTTATAACAGCATGTTGACTCTATAAATCAGAGAGACTGACATATTCGGGGGACCTATTAGGGGTAGAGTCCTTCTAGTTGTGGAAATGGGGAACTTGCTGGTGATAGGCATGCTCCTTTGCAGATAATATACCAGAATGGAGATACTGCACCTTGAAGTTCTCCTGATAGGGTAACAGAGTACCTTCTAAGTGTACAGGGTGGCTGACTTACTGGAAACACTCCTTTAAGGGGAGTTGGAGGTCTCCTATTAGTGGTAACTGAGTACTTTCCCTTTCAGTATATGCAATCAATTTTTTTTGGAAATACTACATACAAAATGTGTTGATTATGTTCCATGGCTTAATGAGGTAAACCCATATTTTTACACTGTGCGATAGTAAGTATTTTTCCTGGCTATATAAAATGAAAATGATTTGAAACTGGCAGCTTCCTCTGTCATCTTTGTAATGTGGTCATGTCATATCCTCTGACATATTATTTGTCTTTTAATAATATGAATATATTATTCTACTCCCTCTCACCTGTAGATTCTGTAGACTCTAGAATTTTGATGGAAGCAGGAGTGAGTGTTTTTGCTTTTGATGTACCATTAGTTTATAAGTTTTAGTGGTAAAATGTTACCATATCACGCCCACTACTAAAATGCCAATAACCCTCTACTACTGTTCAAGGACTTTCCCATCCAATCATTTCCCCCAACACTTTGGTAATCACAATTCTGTTTACTGTTTTCACTCATGAGTTGCCTTCTCTTATTTGTCCATAGATGGCACTGTAGCTTTTGTGTTGGAATTCTCTTTCATTTATATGGCTGTGGTGAGGAAGTAGAAAGACACTAGAAGACCCATGATCTTAGATCAATGTAGAAGTAGTGTGTGTGTGTGTGTGTGTGTGTGTGTGTGTGTGTATTGTTTTGGAGGTGTCAAAACAAAGTTGGTATTCAAAAATATCTCTGGCTTCCAAGTTTCTTTTGCCTCTGAACTCTGTCCCAATATCTAAACACAAATCCCTTAATAGAGAGAGAAGGAA
>PVKC010035867.1:0-13342 GCA_004027635.1 Crocidura indochinensis
TGATATTACATTTACATTTTTAGCAGGTAGGGAGCCAAAGTTCTTTCTAAGGAAGTCCTTCCTACTTTTTTGTGTCAACTCAGTTTCTTCTTACTCATTCCCTGAAATTTATTTCACTGATATTATTTTCATTGTATTCCTATCGCTCACTCATTCATTTTATTCATCAATTTGCTGTACCCATTTCTATGATTGCAAAAGCTAAGATCCATTAACTTGGTGGCTTATTACAGCACATTTACTTTATGATCATTCTGGAGTTAAGAGATTTGAAATCAAGATGGAGTCACATTAGACCCTCCTGGGAAATCATTGAAAGGGAGTAACTCCTAACATTTCCCCAGCCTCTGAGACTGCCAGCAATTCATGATGTTCCTTGGCAAGCCAATTCATCACACTGATTTTCAGTCATGTCTCCACAAAGCCTCGTTCTTGGCTTTAAATCCAGATATCACAAATAGCCCTATGTCTTTTGCTTATCAGGACACCTACCCATGGACTTTGGCTCAACTTTAATTCTAGGAAGACCTCATTTGGAAATGCTTTATTTTGTTCTCAGAGATCTTTTTCCCCAAGATGTTTCTATCCATCAGCTTTAGGGTGAGAGCATGGACATTTTTGGGTGACCCCAGTTCTACCCACTCCATTTGTCCATGAAGGACTCCTTAACTGAGGCTCCAGTGAACAGGATAACTTTCCTGGTATCACATAAGACTAAGCTTGATCTTGGGAGCCTGTGTTTTACGCAGAATCCCAAGGAAAGAGATGGCTGTGGACCTTGTGAGGAATGTACATGTGCTCCTTGGAAAGTATGAGAAAGTTGCTCTCCTGAGTATGCACCATGTCTTTACAGAGCTCTCAGATACACAGTTCTGGGCTTTGTGTGACCCTGTCTCCAAAGAAGCCCATTACATCTCATTCTGTGTGTTTGGGAGGGAGCGGAGTTCCATCCTTCCCTCACTCACATCCGAATGGGGTTATGACTGTATCCACAACAGAATGTGCAGGAAAGAACAAGGTTGGACATTCAGAATTCATGATCTTCCAATTCCTCCCTGCCTCTTTCTTGCATGCTTTGAGTAGTCTCATGACTATCTGGGAGAAGCTCCATGAAGGAGCTCAAAATAGCTTTTCAAATAACATAAGAGTGGTGGATGAAAAAGCTGGTTTGAATTTCTGTACCTTGAGTGTCAAATAGCATTTCTCAATCAGAGACCATATGGTTCTGTGTGGGGACCCCAGGATATTATTCCCAAGAGGCCACAAGTGGAAAAACTATTCATCTGGGGCATAGGAGGGCATGAGCCAACCAATATAAGTGAGGAGTCAGTACAGGGAAAAAACAAAGTCAGAAGGGGTCACCATCAGAGAAAGGTTAAGAAGCATCGCTCTAGCTGACTCTCAAAATGGGACATTAATGAAGCTAATAGGAGAAACAGATCTATATGGTTAACTCTGGGAAACTCCATTTCTGGGAAAGATAAGTTCTTGGTGCTTCAGAAGAACCTCATCAGGGAAAGAAAACTTGCCTATGTATGGGTCATGAGGTCAGAGAGAGAATGATCTCCCAGGATCAAAGAGAAGAGATGTGACTTGAATACAGATCATGAAAGCATGAGGCTAACAAGTGTTGTGCCTTACAAGTATCTGTCTTCTCTTCCCCAAAACCCCTTGACAGAACCTGTTGGGCCAAGAGGGCTGGAGAAGAAAATGATGTGTAGGCACAACTTCACACATAAAATGAGCATAGAAATACAGACTACTAAATGCATAGACAATACCCAGTAATAAGAGCAGGAGGGACATGTTACAGAGATGCTTTTTGCAAGGAACATCACTTTCCACCTGAAAAAGTGAGCCCTCTGCAAGGCTCAGACATTTCTGATAAGAATTGTTTCTGTGTGCAGTATGTCTTTTGTCATCATCTCCAGTCCTGGAAATAAAAAGAATCTTGGAATTCCTAAAGAGCAATTACCTTTCCCAAAGGGAGTACCGAAAGGGATAAAGTAATGAAAAATAATGGCATTTCTCTGAATCTTCATTGCGAAGGAAGCAATAAAGGAAGTGATAAAAAAAAAAAAAGCATAGATTTTTCTCCCTGGAAATGGCCTTTCTGGATGCCTTTTCTGGCCACTCTGCTTATGAGTTAGTTTATCACCCTTTGCTTAGATGTATATTCTCTGTGCACGTCTAATTGTCTGATAATAGGTCTATGCAACTATTGTAAACTCTATGAAGACAAAGATCTTGATCTTGTTGAATTTAATGTAATCTTAAATGGTTGCATTTAAGATGCTTATAGATTATCTATGGAATGAATGATTTCACTGCCTCAATTTAATTCTGATTGAGTATGAGACACTAGAGGATGTGTTCTATGAGACTGTCCTATGCGGGAAGAGATGGTATCCTCAATGAGATTTCAATGAATATTAATTGAATTAAATGGTAAGGAAACTACAAGGGCATATAGAGATATAAACAAACACTGCAGAGAAATCAGAAGGTGGTTAAGAATAATGCACTATTCATTAGAATTAGTGAATATAGAATACAAACAAAACTCAGAAAACCCCATGGACTTGCTATGTCTGGGACCATTTGAATGTGCAATGCACAAGTAAAAGATTCGCTGAGCCCATAATGTTGGATTTCAAGCTTATAGTTGGGTAGCTTGTCTTTCTGCATAAAATAAACATCACTTCTTACATAATCACTACAAATCCTTTCCTCAAAAACAGAGAAAAACTATGAACAAAAGAGTAAAGTGGGCACCATGGTCTTCTAAGTCATAGAAAGACATTTGGCTAAGAAAAGGTAAGATCCCGACTCCCTGTTATCAAACTTGAGCTACAAGTAGGATACATTCCATGGAAATAATAACACAAACATGGAAAATTCATGATTTTTCTATTTTGAAAAATTTCAATTTGAAAGAAAACAGCAAAAATTGATGAGTTTCCTAATAAAGAAAACATGGAACATTCTTAAGATTGATTTGTTTTGAACAAATTTCAAATCTAGAAGAAAACTGCAAAAGACTGATGAGTTTGAAAAAATTTCAAATCCAAAGAAAAATTGCAAAACTTATTAGTTTCTGTCCACTGGTGAATCCTCACTCAACCATTGTCCATAGTTCCCAGCATGTTTTGTTTTTTGTTTGTTTATTTGTTTGTTTTTTTTGGGGGGGGGCCACATCTGGTGATGGTCAGGCGTTACTTCTAGCTATGAGCTCAGAAATCACTCCTGGCTTGGGAGACCATATGGGACATGGGGGAATCAAACTGAGGTCCGTCCTAGGTTAGCACGTACAAGACAAATGCCCTACCACTTGCGCCACTGCTCTGGCCCCATAGCATGTAAAATTTTTAAGTAAATCAATGAAACCAGACCTTCTGCTCTCTGTTTTTGTTGTAAGCCTACCAGAACTTTCTGTTTTTCCTATCAAAATAATAACAAAACCACATTATTTGAGGAGTTACTGCAGCTCACTCAAGCTTTCCTAAACATTTTAAGTATAGTTTTAAAATTTTAAAATGTTAGTGTTGTTGTTTTTTAAAGAGTTAACATGTTGTGTCTAGTTTATAGTCTTTGTTCTTTTTTCTCAGTCTTTGTTCTTCTCTTCTCAACACTGAAAAGCTTTCCAGTATTTACTTCTTCATTCCCATTTTCTTAGACAATTGGATTCTTAAATCTTGATGCTCATTGTCTTACACTATTTTCCCATGTTTTCTCTCTAGTATCTGCTTGAAATTATGAGATAAAAAATTATTCTTCCCAGGATTAGACAGATTCTTTAATTGTAGCAATAGTAGGTTTATTTCAGAGTGAAAGCTCTCAACTTTGCTGCTGGAATGGAAAATTCTTATCATAGGGAATTATCCTAGTCCAAGAGAATGAGGAGGAACATCACTGATCTTGACACCCCTAGACATCAAGAATACCCCCATTCACATCATCACAACCAACCTGGTCTCAGACACTCTCAATATCCCTGAGAAGAATGAGAAAAAGTGGTACAAAAATCACAAGTGAGGAACAATTTTAGTTCCCTTCTTTCTAGAGCAACCAGCACTTTCCCAATATCACTGGCCAATATCACTCCTACAAACAGGATGGTTGGGAATGTTCTTGTCTGGAATTATTTGTGATCCAGAATTAATTGTTCTGTTTCATCATTCTAGATCCTTCTCTTTCCCCAATTTCCTTTATAGCTCTGAGGAGTCTCATTAGTGAATTCTGTTACCCCATCCCCCAACTTCCTGTGTAATTTTACCTCATGGTAAGACCAGGCCATTTCTGGGAAGGGTCTATGGAAGGTTACAAAAGGGTTGCCTCGGGGGTGTAATAGAGATTTAGGGAGATTCTGCAAGAGAAGCCTCAAGAGAAAGAGACAGGATGGAGAGATGGGAGATAGTTGGGTGCAGAGAGGCTGATTAGCTTAGAAGCCACACATGGTGGCTAGGGCCTTATAATAAAGTTTCATGTCTCCTGACTTTTACTGACTGCTGTGGATCATTTTCTCGCCACTACCCTGAACCTGCAGACCCGCCAGCTGGAAGGGATTGCAGGCACTCGGACTGGCCGAGAAAGGCCTCACCACCCATCCACCATCATCCAGAACCATCCAGCTCTCTTATTAATTTATTTATTACTTCAGATTCATGAGGACTCCATTCATCGAAGGTCATTCTTAAGAGCACTTGCTTCTCCCAAGCCAATTCCTCACCTGCAAAGCACTTCTGTTTTTGCTTTTGTTTTTGTTTGTTTGCTTGCTTGCTTGTTTGTTTTATTTCCAACCAGTAGTACTCAGGAAATACTGTGTGTAATGCTCCAAGGTCGAAGCTGTGCCAGAACTCAGACCTGTGTGTCCTTCTTGAAAAGTGTGTAGTCAGTATTCTGAACTACCTAAAGACTGTTTTCCCTTGCATACTTGTGCCTGGGAGCACCTGCTTGTGGACTAGCTAAGGTTGCAGGTTTAATTTCAGGCCTTGCCCCATATGCTGGTCATAATTCAGTCACACAATATAGCCATTGTGCTTTCCAACATATGATGACCAAGTGTGGAAAAGTATCACAAGTATGGAATAAGGACAGTGACAAGACTGTGATGGGGACAATGATAATAAAGGGAAGAAGGAATGGAGGTTCCTAAAACTATACCATTGTTTCTACCTCCAAAATTGTGACTTCTGATCCCTGACATCTCCTTCCCCCTTCTTAAGCAAACAGGGCTTTCGGCTTCTAAAATCATGACAGATTTGGGAGGTAGAGGAAACAAACTTATTCAAGTACATCCAAGCAAGAATCCTGGATTGGAAATAATGTCAGGATTTTATTTGAATTCTGATAAATGAAGAGTGCTTCCAAAGTAAGAGTTTTCATCAAGAGTCCATCTTAAATATATATATATATATATATATATATATATATATATATATATATATATATAATATTTAAAGAAAATCATCTAAACTTAGACATGCATTACTCATACATTCCTTCCAAAACTCAAACTCCATGCTTGAGATAATACAGGAAAAGGTATTCAACCTTCTCCAATCAAGTTCATTGTACATGTGGTCAACCTCTTATCAAGCGTGGCACGCCTGAATTTTCTTGTGCCATGGAATAAACAGCTTTGTAGTTCAAATTGACTGCTGTGTGTGCTGTAAACTGTGTGTAAAGGCATTTTCTTAGAGGTGACTTGAGCTCTTCACTAAGCTATCAATCACTTTATAGAATTCCTTGAGACTCAAATTTCTTTAGGTCCTCAAAATATAATTCTCAGGTCAGCAGCCTGAGCATCACACAGAAATTTGTTCAAAATAGAAATTCACAAGTAACACTGATGTGGAAACTCCAGGGGTGAGACCATAAATTCGCTCTGATAAGACTCCCCAGGGATCTCAACGTACACTAGTATTTGAGGCGATGGCAGTAGAATTTTCAATCACTGGGATGCTTTGGGAAAAGAAGCTATGTTTTATGACTTAAGATAAAAATTAAGGGGACCAGATATGTGGCTCAAGAGGCAGAGCCTATTCAAGGAACACTTAGGGCCCCGAGTTTTATCCCTGGATAAAACTGCAGGGCCAATCACTACCAAATGCAGCCAGGATAGCTCCTGAGTACTGTAGATCTGCATACTTGGGCCCCAAATAATATGCTGCAATGGAAAAATATCTCTTATAATTTTTTTAATTTTTATTGTGACCAATGTGAATTACAAGTCTTTCACAGTTATATTTAAGGTACATAGTGACAGTGATTTAGGGCCATTCCCACCACCAGTGTTGTCCTCCCTCTGCCCTTGTTCCCAGCATGCATTCCATACCTCCCTCCTTTGCCCCCTGGACTGCTAGTGTAACAATTCCCTTTTTTATATAACTTGTTGTAAATTACGTAACTTGATTCTGCTGTCTTTGACTTTGGGTTTGGTATTAGGTCTGATCATTTTTTATTTCCACTCAATATTCATGCAACTGTTTATTCCTGGTACCATCCACTTTTTGCCCCCCCACCCTCATTAATGAGGCAGAACAAGATTATTCAAGTTCTGTGGTTCTGTTGGGGGAAAAATAAAGCTGGGAGGAGTCCATCTAGGAGGTACCAATGTCAATTTAAAAGAAGAAAGGGAAAAGTGAAAATAAACACAAAAAAAAGCAAGCAGTGACAAAAAATATAATAGTAATAATAAATAACAACTAAATAACAACAACAAGAAAGAAGAAAAATGAAGGAAGGAGGACTGGTGTGCCAAAGCTTTGTGGGGTTTTGGGGGGTGTTTTGTTTGTTTACTTGTTTTTGCATAGGCACAGTTAGTATTGGGTAAATTAGAAAGGAAATTCCCTTGGCCTAAGAGATACAGGGTTTCTCCACCCTTGAAGCTTAATGTCATGGGAACAACTACAGGCTCAGACATGTTCATTGTCAAACTTTAAGATCTTATAATGGTGCCAGGAAACGTTCTGCTCAGTTGTGGTTGTCAAAATCAGTCTTCTATAATTAGAGATCTTTGTATTTGCACAGATGATAAGACAAAGTCTAGGATAGAGTCTTTCTTTATGATTCCAGAAGTTCTACTTTGTTACAGTTCTTGTAATCAGTCTTCTGTAATCAGTGATCCTGGTTTGTGCACAGATCCTAGGATTATGTCTAGGATAGAGTCTTTACTTATGTTTCCAGAAATTCTGCTCAGCCATGTTGTCAGAGTCAGACCTCTGGAATTAGAGATCTTGGCTTTTGTACAAATCCTAGCTCAAAGGCTAGACTAGGGTCTTTCTTATTGGTCCCAGGTAAGTTTCTGCCCAAATGGAGTTGTCAAAGTCAGTCTTTTATAATTAATAATTTTGGTTTTTGCACAGATCAAAGAATAGAGTGTCTTCTGATTTCATCTTACAGTTAGGTGGCAAGGTAGGGCAACTTGCTCTAAGATCAAGTTGTTGCTGTTTCCTCATCAGGGTGTTGTATCAACGTTGTGCAAGTTGGTGCCAGTTCAGCATTAGGAACTCCCCAGGGAAAGTTTAATTCCTGGTGCTGTTGAAGGGAATTGTGTCAGTTCTATGGTTCGGGGTTGGATGGTCTCTGTCAATCACATGGAGTCTAAGTCAAGTCCCAATAACAGATGTTCAAGGTGAGAGGTGCCCATATTATAAAATTTATGGGTTCTTATCTCTAGTAAATAAGAGTTTGTTTCTATACACAAGATTTCTCCTTTTAGTATACCTATGCAAAAGAGAATGGTGCCATATTATATTGCTAGTGCATTTGGGGATAAGAATGACAGGCTGTGCAATCTCTGCACCCTGGTTTTGACCTGAACTTTTATCCCAAACAAGACTTTTTCTTCTAGAATTTTGTACCAAGCAGAACCCAAACAAGCAAAATTTTAACATTAGTATATATAGACATTTAAAAACTAAAGAAGTAAAATAAAATTTTAATTCATTTTTATTTTAAATTATAAAAAGGGAATGAAGGAGGTTACCTTTACATTTGTAAATAAACACACTAAAGGGAATAACTATTGAGGTATTAAACATTAAAGTTGCTTTTTATTTTATTTTAACCACTAGGAGAATTGCATAAATATATCACCTCTCCATTGTTATTGCTAAGAGACTCAGAGTTACCTTGGAAGGTAAGAAATAGGTACATTGCTGAGCCACAGAGCTATTGTATGAACTCATTCCTTCTTTCCTGGTCCCATATTCTTATTTGTATTCTATTGAAATCTGTTCTTCCAGGAACAGATAAAACTATTGATGAACAGATAAAACTATTGATATAATCAATAAATAAAATCACCCTTATCACAGCGGCCAATATGTGATCCTTAGGGCTGCCGTGTCCCATACTGTGTCTGAAATACAGAGACATTTGCCCAGAAAATGTTACTAGGCAGTCTCTCACTCCAAAAGCAGAAAACAGAACACAAAGATCCAAATATTAGTAGGGAAAAAAATAGTTCAAAGCTTGTTCTTCAAACTCTCTTGCTTGTCTTTAAGTCTCTTTGTTTTTCACTCTAGATAAGTCTGAGTTCTCCCTTAAACACGTTTTTATTTCACCTCTTTCTATCCTCTCACATCTTTCTCAGTAAGTGTTGTTCAATGAAAACTACCTTGTGTCACTAATATATATACATATATATGTGCATATATATATACATAAACAAAAATATCCCCAGGCGTAACTCCCAGGAATTCCTTACAAAAGAGAATTATTTTTGTTCTTTTGTTTAAACATATAATAAAGAAAAGATTTAGGACAGAGATTGGGTCTATTCGTGTGTTAACCACTATTGTTCTTGGGATTTCTTGTGTCTTGGAGGAATGCTTTTTTTTTTTTTTGAGAAATTAATTTTTGTCTCTATCCTTTTTAAAACAAACAATGTGCATTACTATTGTCTTTGTATGTTTCCTACCCCAAAGGCAATACAATGCCTATTTATAAAAGTACTTCTGAAATTCACACCTAAATAACGTGGATGAGTTTAGTGGTTCTCACGAAAGTTTGGGGTTTCATCCAGAGATATTCAAACAAGTTGGAAAAAGCCCGGTGCAATGGATGTTCCATTAAAACATGAATGAAGGGTACTTGCCTTTCTTGTGACCAATCTAAGTGAATCCCTGGGACTTGTACAGTCCCCCAAAACCCTGTCAGAAATGGTTCCTGAATACAGAGCCAGGAATAAACTCTGTGAATCCCTGGTTGTGGCCCCAAAACAAAAATTATAAAAATAAACAAACATGAGTGGGGCTATCACAACCAACAACTACAAAACATGAAGGCTGCAGAGAGCAGCAGTGACCTAGCTCTATGACGTCTGAGCTATAGGGCCTAGAACACATTCTCCAAGGCCCTGATCCTCACACACAGCCACAGATTCTCTTCAAACTGCTTTGACTCTTCCTTGTTCGCACTATCTAGGGGCTGGTTACCACCAGATCATAGTTTTCTTTTGTGTTGCCTCTTCGGAGTTGAGCCACAGCCAATAGTGATTATGGACTCTATGTACAGGAATAAACGCTGGTGTTAGCCTTATGAGATATTGCAGATAGAAAAAGGTCAACCGTGTGCAAGGCAAGTGTCCCACTTTCTGTACCATCTTCTGGCACCTCTGCATTGGTCTCAGACAAGCAACAATGTGATGACACAAACCCTCCATTCCCCTGCTCCAAAATCCCTCCATTGTTGAGGTGTCCTGCTCCTGAGCACTTGGGACTTCCTTTCCTTATTCTCATAGTCACTGTTCTCTCATTGCCAGGGCAGGACAGGGACTGACCAGCTTAAATGCTGGAGATCTGAAGTCTGAGACCAGACCCTCTGAGCAAACATGGAAATATCATCTGGCAGGCTTTCATCCTGTAAGTAGAAGATTTGTGTCCCGGTCTCTTCCAACTTTAAGAATCAGCCTATACCCCCTGGGTCTTGTGTCTTCCCAATCCATGGAAGAAGAGCAGATCAGCCTCACAAAGATATCTCCAACACCCTCACCTGTGCTTCAGTGTCCTCTTTCCAAGATCCTTGGAATTCTTTTGGTTTGGTTGATTGGTTTGGTTCTGATTTGGTTGATTGGTTTGGTTCTGGGGCCACACACAATAGTGCTCAAGGGTTACTCTTGGCTCTGCACTCAGAAATCACTCCTGGTAGTGCTCAAGGGTACATATGTATTGCCAGGGATGGAACCTGGGTCAACCACATGCAAGGCAGTTGCCCTCTGTACTGTGCTAACACTCCATGCTCCCAAGATCCTTGGAATTCTCTGGAGCCCCTTAGAAAACCCCTAGAATATCTTGGGTTAAGAGTAGCTGATGAAATCCATTGCATTTCCCTTCACCACTTTTCTTTTATGTGGATGCTAAAGACCAACACCTTGGGTGGAGGTGTGGGAAGGTGATGATCATTCTATCATCCTAGTTGTAAATCTTTGGGGGACACAACCAGACCAGGCTGGAGAGTGGCCCAGTAGTTGATGCTGCTCCTCAACTCTAAGAGTTTGTCAGGAGAATGACTTTAAGGCAGAATCAGCTCCCCCTGATTCTCTCTGGTGTCACTGGCCTTGCCTCTTGCATAAGGATCATAACAACATGGATAGATAAGGTGATAAAAGGCACCAGTTGAAGAAAGTCCAGTCTCTGCAATGGAGTCTCCGATTCCCAGAAGGGCACTTGAAGAATGAACATAGGTCACAGGGCTATGTCTGAGCCCACTGTCCCAGGTACAAGAACACCCAGTCTACATACTTCAGAGACTGGCCAGGGTCTTGGGGCTAACCCAATACAAGATGAATAAAACAGGTGCAAAGAGTAGGAAATAATGAGTTTTGTCTCCTGGCAGCAGAGTCTCTGAGATGTACCCTAGATTTAAGCCGCAAGACCTCTGGTCCTCCTTAGCACCACATACCCATTCCTAAGAACAGTGACCCTCCAGCTATTTGCATCTGGGGGTCAAGGCATGACTCGGTGAATCAGCTGGATGACCCTCATTGTTTGCCCAGCCCCTTCAACATGCAGGAGCCTATTCAGATATTGATTTCAACCACTTTTCAAACGTACTCTTGTAAGTCTGGAGCAATATTACAGTGGGTTCTGTGCTAACCTTGCACACTGTTGCCCTGTGTTCAGCCCTCAGCACCAAGAGTGATCCCCAAGCACGGAAGCAGAAATAAGTTCCAAACTGGGTGTGGTTCCCAAACCAGAAATACTCTATCAATGATAGAAGTTTCAATAATACAAGGTGGTGAGAAGGGAAAGGTTATTTTCATCACTGGGCACTGAGAGAAGCACCAGAATTAACTGTTCACTCAGAAAGTCATGACAGCACAACAATAAATATTCTTATTTTTCTGAAAATTGCTGCAAAAAATCATTAACAATTGTTTGTCTACAGGGTGATCACAGTGAGAACGTTTCATCTTCTTGTGCCTGTTTCTGTTTCCCAGATATTCTCAGTCAGCATAATTTTTAGAGGAAACAAAAGTTAGTGATTGGTTTTCTGCTTGTTTTTAGGCTTTGTTTGGGGTGTCACATCCAGCAGTTCTCAGGGCTTACTCCTGGCTCTATACTCAGGGATCACTCCTGGCAGGGCTCAGGAGTGTGGTTGCCAGAGATCAAACCTGGGTTAGCTGCAAGCAAGGCAGGCATTCTACCCACTGAGTTGCCTCTCCTGCCCAGGTGCTTTTTCTTTTAATAATAATTTTGAAGGGTCTGGGAACTTGACTTGGTCCCAGGTTCCATCCCTAGCACAGCAAAATGAATACATGAATAAATAAATACCATTATTTATTTGGTATTTAATAAAAACCAAAAAAGAGGATTCTTACTATCTGCGTGTATCATGAGGACTGCAATAGTGTTGATGAATAGTTAATAATTTTGTTCCCTCATGATCTCTAGTTTCTAAAGCCTAGAAATTCCAGTAGAGCACTTCCTTTTTAGCCTCAAAAACAGATCTCCTCCTAACTCTTCTTAAACTGCCTCTATCAGTCCTTCAGGATCTCTTTTCTACTCTGCATTGCTACAAAAAAAAATATTTGAATAGGAATGACTGACTATGTCTGGACCATATAAAACAGAGACCTGGGAATGCACTGAGGCAGTGTCTGTGAGCATCTCCCAGACTATACCCTACCAGCCTTCCTGAGCTCAACTTCTCTGGCTACACCTCATTTTCTCTCTCTTTTATCACTACATCATTTTTCAGGCCAACTCCTTTGTACCATAATTTCCTATCACATAAAGAAATGCCTTCTGAGACCGTAATTCTAAGTAGGATCACAGGTCCAGACTCTCATAACCCAAGTTTCCCTGGATGCAATTACTTTAATCTCTTGCGGAACGTGTTCTTAATATAGACTTTTTATTTTTTAACCAGGGACCATTTTTCATAAGTCTTGGTTTTTCAGCACCGAATTCTTGAGCAAGGCCAGACAGTAAAATGATAACATATCATGTTGAAATCGTGGTTATGTTCAAGGAGAGCCCCATGCCCTCTGAACAGTGAGAATGGGGAGTAAGAGTGGAAAGGGGAGAGCCTGTAGATCATGGTGGTGTTTTTATAATATTTGGGCTTGTTTCTCACTGTCACATTCGGGTGGATGGAGTGAAAGTTCGAAAATTGCTCTAAAACATTCAAAGGTCACTGTGTATGGAGGGGGTGCAGAGGCAAGAGAGGGAATGAGCACATTTCCTCAGAGTCTTAATTATTCACTAATATGGCAGGCCAGATCCCTCTAGCACTGTGGTTCTCAAATAGTGGGGTGCATCCCCCAGGGGAGGCTCTAGGCTTCATAAAGGGGGGCACGTTTGGCCTCGGCAAACACTGTCATAACAAGCTAAGTCCCGTGTTTATGTCTCTGTATGTCTCTGGAGCTAAGAGTTGCTGTGTCCTACTTCAATCCCCGCCTCAAAAAGCTACACATTGCAAAACATGCTCATTGTAGCCATTAATCTAGACATCACCTCTGATTAAAAAATCAGCTCAAATTATTTTATGTATTTTTGTTTTGCAGGTTAAAGATTTTTTTAATAAAGATACTATTAACACTCATGCAGGGAGCACAAAAACTGTTTTCTTCCTAGGAGGGCATGACAGAAAATAATTGAGAAGCACTGCTCTAGCAGAAAGTCTTCAATACTCTTGGAATAAACTTAGAAATAGTCATATTCGGGGCCCGGAGAGATAGCACAGCGGTGTTTGCCTTGCAAGCAGCCGATCCAGGACCTAAGGTGGTTGGTTCGAATTCCGGTGTCCCATATGGTCCCCCGTGCCTGCCAGGAGTGATTTCTGAGCAGATAGCCAGGAGTAACCCCTGAGCACCGCCGGGAGTGGCCCAAAA
>PVKC010035868.1:0-13369 GCA_004027635.1 Crocidura indochinensis
GAATGGAGAGGCCTGTGCAGGTCAATATGCCAATGTTCAGGGTGTAAGGTCCCATTGCACTACAAGACTGTCTATTAGATAAAGTTATTTGACTGTAGGTATTTCCCATTTTAATGTGCCTATGCAAACAAGGAACAATGCCACATGGTTTTATAAGCCATTATGGGGATGCAGGAACATGTATAAAACTCCCCATGACATGCTTAAACATAGGGGTTAAACTTAGGGACTTTTCCACCGAATATTTCTTATTGAAAAGATCACAAAGAGAAGAAAAGATAAAAAGTGGGGAAAATCTTCACTGTTACGAGAATATTTAGTAAGATTTAGCTGTCGAAGAAAACAGATAAAAAATACTCAAAGACATATGAGTATATTTTATGTCTTATGATATAGTTGGGGTTTGTTAAATCCAGTGAAACACGGTGTGTGATTAGGAATGTGGAAAAAAGTAGTTGAAAAGGGTAAATGGGGGGTAATGAAAGATGGGGGTGATAGAGTGGAAAATAGAAATCAGCTTTTAAAGGGCTGTGCAAAAGGACAGAATCGCAGATGGACATTCTACATACAAAAAACATAATTTAAGGATGGGAAGTATTATTAACATAGGCGGTTTTGAATATGTAGACTAGAAATATGTCTGAGAAGACACTTGCTGGCCTAGACTTCTGCTACCAAGAAGGAAGGAGCCAGCCTGGAAGTGGGGAAAACCCAGGGTGCCCCATAAGCTCCTCCAAGGATCCCACCAGGAGACCTGGAGGAAAGAAGAGAGGAGGGCAGGGGGACCCAGTCCCTACCCACCTACCCTGAGCGGGCTAAGAGGGCCCCAGCACATGCGGAGGTCTGCAGAGACCCAGGCCCGAGTCGGCCGAGAGTCCCGACCCCAGGAAGGGAGAGGGTGGGTCTCCCAGGCCCCAAGGAAGGGAGATTCAGCCCCACCCCTAAGTCGGCCTGTGGAACCGGCCTGGAAGTGGGGAAAACCCAGAGTGCCCCATAAGCTCCTCCAAGGATCCCACCAGGAGACCCGGAGGAAAGAGGAGAGGAGGGCAGGGGGACCCAGTCCCTACCCACCTACCCTGAGTGGGCTAAGAGGGCCCCAGCACATGCGGAGGTCTGCCAGAGGCCCAGGCCCGAGTCGGCCGAGAGTCCCGACCCCAGGAAGGGAGAGGGTGGGTCAGGGATAAAATTGTTTTAAGGAGTAAAAATAAATAAGTAAATAGTTTGAGCAAAATGGGTTTAACAGATTTTTTATGGCCTCTCTTCTAAGCTACAAGGAAAAACATGTTACCATCATTCATTTATACTACATTATTTTCCTTGTATTATCTGTTACACATCAAAGGCCTGAAACCAAAACATTTATCAATGGATAAACTATTAAGCATACATCTGCAGGTGTTGGTGTCGGTGATGTTGAGGTTGGATTTTCATCCAGGTCTTCAATGGGCGGGGCTAAAGGAGGAGAGCATATGTCAGTCCATTGATGCAGCTTAACTTTAAAAAATATATAAACTACTAACTACTAGGTTGTAGAAAAAAACTTGATTATGGATGTGATTAGTGAAAATCAGGTGAAAGCTTTTCATGCTTATCTTTTCTTGATAGGAAAGCAAAAACCGAAACCAGTGATTTTAGCTGCACTAAATAAATGCATTCCCCTCTTTTTTAAGTACAGTGTATCCATCTATAGATGCAGGATAGAAGAGGGAAGAGGATAGAAGAGGTTTATCTTTAATTTAATTTATTTAAGTTTATTTATTTAAAGTACTGTGATTTACAAAGCTATTTATAGTTCAGTTTTGTTGTCCGGCACATATTTCTACACCAATCCCACCACCAATGTCAGCTTCCTTACACTAGTGATTCCATAATCTATCCAATCCTTATCCCTACCAACACAATCCAGATGTCCCTTGACAGGTATGTTACACCTTCAATGTCCTGTTTTCAGTGTTGTTGGGTCTGTGCTATGAATGAAGAACTGGACTACCCTTACCACTCTTTCGCATCACCACGTAACCAAAGCCATGACCCCAATTCTCCCATTAAGAGGGAGAGTACATTTTTCTAAATAGATAAAAATCTTGGAAATGACCTTGATGGATCAGACCAAAGAAACTTAGAATATATACATCTCAATTACAATAGCATTAAAAAGTTAGGGAGAGTATAAAAACAGAGGAGAAAGCGTAGTAACAATAAAAGTTTCATTTGTATGAACCTACCTCCTCGACAGCATGAGCTACATTTGCCCATTGTTTAACAAAAACAAAAACAAACAAAAACAACAAAAACAAAAACATAAACAACAAAAACAAACAAAAACAGAAACAAAACAACAAAAAAAAAACAAAAAACTGTCCTAAATCCTATGCAATCTAATATAAATTAAATAATACAATATCGAAAACAATGAAATGACTTTGACCCAGGGGCCAGGTGGTGGTGCTGGAGATTAAGTTGCCTGCGCTAACCTAGGACGGACTGCAGTTCCATCCCCTGGTCCCCCGTGCCTGCCAGGAGCAACTTCTGAGCGAATAGCCAGGAATAGCCCCTGAGCGTCACCAGGTGTGGCCCAAAAACCAAAAAAAAAAGAAAAAGAAAAAGAAAAGAAAAGACCTTGACCTAGGCTTGCTAAACTGAGGCAGTCCTGAGTGGGGGCGGGCAGTTATGGGTTGGGAATGAAGAAGCAAAGTAGCAGTGATAGTACAATGCTGAAGGTTAATGTGGACTTTGGTCATGGAAAGGTACAGTTGCTTTAAGTTACTGGCTTTCTGAACTCTAAAAGTTGTCAACCATCCTGATTAGTTATTTCAAGAACAATTTAATGTTAACTGACAGAAAATGTGGCATTTCTATAAATTCAACGTTTAAACCTATGTTTCTTTCGACATTTGATATTCAGTTATATTGTCTTCTTTGTTCTGTTCTAGTGTGTTAGATTTTTTTCTTCAAGCAAATATAGCTACACTTTTTTAGTTAAAAAAGTATCCAGTATCTGAATAGTTTTTGTCACTGTGTGATTTAAGTGCTAGTATATTGGCAATGAAAAAGGACCATTATGTTTTCACTGGAGAGAGCACAAAGGACTTCTCAGAAAATTGTTTTTCCACCTGGTGTGTTTTTCAGCATCTTCCAAAATTGTCTGTCATATAAAATGAGTGTTCTGACATACATTTTAATGTTGCACATGCACGTTTTTATTATTTTGTTCACAGCTTGACAATTAGTGATAAAATCAGGGGCTTGTAGCCCACATTGCATAGAAATTGTAAAAATTCTCTTTGGTGGGATTGGGGCCACCCTGTATCTATTAACTGGTGCATTTAGTGCAATGCATTTAGTGCATTGACATTTAGTGCATGACATAATTATCATGGGATTTAATGTCATCTTTGTGCATAAGTTTGGTGTGTCTGTTGGGTTTGCCTTGTCTTAAAGTAGACCTTTCAGTTTTTCATTTAAGGCTGGTTTTGCATCTGTAAAGTTTCTGAGCTGTTCCTTATCCATAAAGTTATGTATCCTTCCTTCAAACTTTAATGTGAGTCAGGCTGGTTGCAGTATTCTAGGTTGCCACGCCATGCAGCACAGATATCTTCATTCTTAGGGGAAGTACACCTCCAGAAGTATCTCATATATTTTTCTTGGAGTAGTGAGCTGATATTCTCCAAAGAAATATTTTAGTCAGCAGGCCTATTGGTGGATGTTAATTATAGCCCCTACATGGATTACTGGCAATATTTCTGATATTCATGACATGATAGTGACATTACAATTTCTTGTTATTTGGCATATTCTCTCCCTTGTAAAAAATACAGGCCAAAATTACAGGCTTCAGTCTATAACTCAGGGAAATTCTCAGCACCAAAGCTCTGCTAGTTTTGCCTCCCAGCCAGATAAATCTGCATTTCTCAAAGCATAGTGGTCAGTGAAAATGCAAATCAGTTTTTCTTCCTTTGTCATAAGAACCATGTTACTTCCTACCTTGTTAGCTCAGAATTCTTTTCACCTGTATCGGCTAGTTTTTTGATATGTATATTCTAGGGCAGGGGTCCTCAAACTTTTTAAACAGGGGCCCAGTTCACTGTCCCTCAGACCATTGGAGGGCCAGACTATAGTAAAAACAAAAATTACGAACAAATTCCTATGCACACTGCATACATCTTATTTTGATGTGAAGAAACAAAACAGGAACAAATACAATATGTGGCCTGCGGGCCGTAGTTTAAGGATCACTGTAGGGCCTGGTACCATTGTGTTGTTTCTCCTAAGGTTCTCTGCCTTTTGTTAGTGTGGAAATACCTTGCATACCAGAGACTTGTATATATTTTCCAACATGGAGAGAGTAAATTTGTTTCCATCTATTGAAGACAATTTATTTTGTGTGGTCTCATTATTCCATATTTCATATTTTGCCACCCATGCAACCCTCTCTCCCTAAAGTAGATTCATCGAAATCCCACTGATGGCTGTAGGACAGAAGCCTCTTCCAGCACTAGGTGAAGCCTCCATTTCATTCAGTCTTGTCACAATATCCCATCACTGTCTTCTGGCCTTGAGATTTTCTTGTGACATGTCTGCTGTAAATCTTATGGATGCTCCTTTGAATGTAATTTCCCTTTTTGATCTTGCTGCTTTCACTATTCTCTATCTGTAGGATTCCTCATTGTGACTAGGATGTGTCTTGGAGTGTTTTTCTTTGGGTCTCTCTTAGTTGGTACTCTTCAGACATGAAGGATTTGATTGCAGTCTTTAGCTCTGGTAGCATCTCTGTGATGATGTCTTTGACTGTTGATTCTTCCTGTGGATCACCTTCCAGGGCCTCTGGGACTCGAATTATTCTTATGTTGTTTCTGTTGAATTTATCAAAGACTTCTATTTTCTCTGTTCACATTCATTGAGTACTTTTTCCATTGTATGATCGTTTGCCTTAAGGTTCTTTTCCAATCTCTTCTGCTGTATGGAGTTGTTCTGCATTTGATCTTTCAGTTCACTGGTTCTGTCTTCAGCTGTGGTTACCCTGCTGGAGAGGCTCTCCACTGAGTTTTTCAGTTGATCTACTGTGTTTTTCAGATCTGTTACTTCAATTTGGAGTTTTCTTATTCTGTCTTCTGTTCGACTAGAGCTATATTTTCTTTGATTTCCATGAGGATCCTCCATATTTTTATTCTAAACTCCTTATCTGAGAGGTTAATCAGATGGCTGGTATTTTTTGGGTCATCAGTGCTATCATCTTCATTCTCTGTGCATGGTATTTGCATGCAAGGTTTTCCCATTGTCACAATTATAGTGTGATTTTTTTCTTCATGTTATGGTGGGGTTCATTCGTTAGAAAGAGTGCACAGCCACAAAGCAAAGTGGAGCAGCCGTGCTCTTCTAGAGCCTCTAGGAGAGCAATTTTGCTGGGCCATTCTTGGCCCAATCAGGAGAGGTTCAAGATACAGAACAGTAGAGAAACATGCACAGGCAACACACACAGGTGACACGCACAGTCTTTTTCCCAAATGGTAATCACACAGCAGGGGCAGATTCCTCCGGCCTGACTTCACAGAGGGTCTGACTTTCTTCAAGTTACCGCTGATAGCCGGTTTACACCCATGGACTCAGTCCTCCTTGGTTTTTCGGCCTGGGCAACTCTAGGAGAGTGATTTTGCTGGGCCCTTCTCAGCCCATTCAGGAGAGGTTCAGGACACAGAATAGTAGAAAAACATGCACAGGTGACACATACAGTCTCTCCCAATTGCATACTTGAAGCTCTAACTTCTTATAGTTTGACTTCTTTAGCATTAAAAAGACATCTCAGCTGCTAATGCATAAATTCCTTTAGAGCAGGGGTCCTCAAACTTTTTAAACAGGGGCCCAGTTCACTGTCCCTCAGACCATTGGAGGACCAGACTATAGTAAAAACAAAAATTACGAACAAATTCCTATGCACACTGCATACATCATATTTGATGTGAAGAAACAAAACAAGAACAAATACAATATGTGGCCCGCGGGTCCTAGTTTGAGGACCACTGCTTTAGAGCAATTTTGGTTCTTTCCTGAAAAGTCACCTCCCATAGTATGAGTTTTTCCACCGCCAGTCTGCCCATAAGAAAGCAAGTAATCATTCCCCTTTCAAATATAGTTTCTACTAGTGGTCTAGCTGTAAATCTGTAAACCATTTCATTAGGAGCTGAGTCATCGAAGGCATAATCAAAAAGAAATGTTTGGTTTTCTAGGTACCTTGTTAAATCTACTTTTTTGTTTAGGTTTATGTACCATCACATCATCTTTAGTAGGGATTGTGATTACGTTAAGATCTTTCATTTCAGTTTCTTTTTTATTGAGTGGCCTTATTCTTACACAAACACATATCCTATGTTCTGTTCATCAATCGGATCTGCTGTTGTTTATGACCTATAATCCAAACTTTCTCTAAAGTCCCTGATCATACACATAATTTCATAAGTTGGGTTTGTAGCATCAACATCCCGTGCTTTTTTTTTTCTCTAAGTTCCTGCTGTTGCAGTCTCCTTTTTTTCTCGCTTTTCTTGCAATTTTTCTACTTCTTTTCACAATTAGATTTCCTACGTGCATTCTGATGTGCAGAGGAAGACTGTTTAGGAAGCTGACTAGGCCATGCACGTGCAAAACCAATGACTCGATTATCTCTTAGAGAAGGGTCATTTTTAACAGAAGCCACAGTCCGTTGAATCTTAACGATTTTGTTTACTTTGGCTGAGGATGCTGGAGGTGGAGGTGTTTCTGGACTGGATTCAATTTCTTCTTCTGGAACAAGGTCAGGTTTAAGTGAAAAGATACTCTCCAATTCAATCTCTTTGCTTTTGTATCTCCATTTTCTATCCACTCAACAGTTACACTTTCATTATCTTCATTCAAAGATGTTACTATTGCTTGATGTATTCCGCCAAGTAAATACCGATCTGGATCTTGCCAAAGTTGGCCTTGGCCACCCCCTCATGGAGAAGAGGCAGCGAAGGCAGCAGCAGGCCGAGGGAGGGGGCCGGGAGGGTAGAAAAGGCGGAGAGGGGGCGGGGTAAGTGCGGTGGACCCTGCAGCAGCAACCCAGGCGCCAGCTTGAAGGACTTAGGCTGGAGGGAAATCAAGCGAAGGCCCCTATAAGGCCTTCGGAGTGGGCCTGTGGGCAGGTGGGCAAATGGAAGCAGACACACTCCGGGGACGTAGGGATGAAGCGAGGGTCAGGGCTCCTAGGCAGCGTTGGGGAGAGTCTCTCAGTGTTTTTAATAGCAAAATTCATTAAATGTATTTGGAATCACTATAGAATGGTACTATGCAAAACCCATCAATAATAGCTTCAGAAAGGATGGAAAGATAGCATGGAGATAAGACATTTGCCTTGCATGCAGAAGGATGGTGGCTCAAATCCCAGCATCCCATATGGTCCCCTGAGCCTGCCAGGAGCTATTTCTGAGCATAGAGCCAGGAGTAACCCCAGAGTGCTGCCGAGTGTGCTCCCACCCCAATAATTATAATAATAATAATAATAATAATAACTTTAGAGAAATGTTTTTCTATTATAAAACATTATCACAGTTCATATAAAGATTATGAACTATACACGTATGCAGGAAATATAAATATAAAACACAATGTTTCTGCTTCCACATTTTTGGAAAGTGGATAGTTGCAGTCATTTAAATTTTCTATCTGTTTCTGCTGCTAGGCTCCATGAACTGAGAAAAATTTGAGCATCAGCTTGTCTGTCATCTTTCTATGTGCCCCAGTAACTTATCTTTTACTTTGTCTCCTCTTAATATCTGTGAGGTTAGGCAAATGTGCTGACAGAAGTGACAGGTGTGACACTGTTTGTAGTTTCTAGCTCCCAAGACCACACCTGACCCCTCTAAATCAGCTTTGGTGATTTAGGGTAAATTATATCCACCCTTCCATTAGCACATGAATTTGAAAAATGCTCAGATCAGCAGGAATTTAGTTTAAGGAATGACTGAGCTGTTGCATAATTCTTCCAAATAGGTTCCACTGGCAGATGGCAATATTTCCAAAGAAAGGATTTCAGTTGACTTATCCGCTACTCTTCCTAATTTATCCGGTGTCCAGTGTCCAAGTACTTGTTCAATGAGTATTTTGGGTAGATTCTCTGACTCCAGGGACCCCAAGAAAGTAATCTCTTCATCCCACATTCTCCAAGTTCCTTTGCAAATAATAAAAGGGTCCCCAGTGAGCGGTGGGCTTTCCAAAGTTATTCAATCTCACATTTAAAATATTTTGCCACCGAAACTGATATGAAAAATAAATAATAATATTCTTAAATTAAGTAATATAATATAATATCTAGGTATTTAAATCTTTCCTGGTTTATTTTTCTTTATAGATTAAGCTCTTTTAATTTCTTTTTTTTTTTTTTTTTTGGTTTTTGGGTCACACCCGGCAGTGCTCAGGGGTCACTCCTGGCTCCATGCTCAGAAATTGCTCCTGGCAGGCACGGGGGACTATATGGGGCACCGGGATTCGAACCGATGACCTTTTGCATGAAAGGCAAACGCCTTACCTCCATGCTATCTCCCGGGCCCCAAGCTCTTTTAATTTCTTCAAAACTTCCCAGGATTCAGGTCCAATAGACTACATTGAATCTGATCAAAGATTTTTGAATTTGAATAATTTAGAGATAGAATATTTCCTACAGTAATTTCATCTAATGGTGAATCATATTTAAGAATCAAAGTGATTTAGATGTTTGTCATATAGGGAATTTCCTCCTTGAAAATGTTACTCTGAATAATGCTAGGGTAGATCAGTGGCAAGATGGTGGTTTATTAAAGAGAAATTTATAATAGAACCTTTTACATTTCTTCAAAAACAACACAAAAACTGATGGCATCAAATCATGCATGTAGGTAAAGGGAATTCAGTTCCACTCCACATTTTCAAATCATAGACTGTTTTGTTCAATTTACCAAAGGAAAAGTGAGTAGTGACCCTGTGGGATAAAGCCCACCCTTCACATATGTATCAATTAATCCTATGAGCAAATCAGAACATAGCAAAAAAGGAAGAAGGAAATCAGTATGACTTCCTTATGGATGAACAGAGCTAAATTAGGGATTATGAGTAGCAATTAGCTCAAAAATTTAAAATTACTAAAACATATAAAAGAATGAATGCATATTGGTTATTTAGCCTTTGTGGAAACACATGCTTAAAAATTATCTGAATTCCATGGGGCCGGGTGGTGGCGCTGCAGGTAAGGTGCCTGCCTTACCGTGCTAGCCTTGGACGGACCACGGTTCGATCCCCCGGTTCCCATATGGTCCCCCATGCCTGCCAGGAGCGACTTCTGAGCGCATAGCCAGGAGTAACCCCTGAGTGTCACTGGGTGTGGCCCAAAAACCAAAAAAAAAAAAAAAGTTATCTGAATTCCTGAGGCAAATACTTCTAAGCAAATTTATTTATTCTGTCTTGAGTTCCTTAGGGCAAGATACTGAACTAAACTGACCCTCTTAAACGGGTCCTAGATCCCTTTTAATGTGGTGTACAAGTATTAAACTAAAAATGATGAGAGGGGAAGGTCAGTCAACAATTTATAGCCTCTGCTACAGGAATATTATAGGGGGTGAACTAGAAAGTCATGTCATATCTAACATGGTTGCTCTGTGTAAGAGTGACTTCTTGTCTTTGTTACTTCATACTCACATTTTCCAAGAGAAATCACAAATCTGTATTTCCTTCTGAAATCTCACCTTTTATTGAGTTTTAGCAGCAAACTAAAAAAATAAATAAATAATTGCCATCATAGATACTATTGATGGTCTGAATGTCCAGGGATTTTAGGACTAAAATGCTCCTGACCAAAACAGATGTCTTGTAGGTTAAGACAGCAATCAGACTGCACCTGAAACCCATTAAATATTCATGGTGTGAATTATAACTGATTCCTACCAACCAAGTTTTCAGAAAGTCATGGTTTTCCAGCTGAGATAGGATTATATTCTTTGTAGGAAAGAAGAAAGTTGTTACAGGCAGCAGGCAGGCCCCACTCCCCAAAACCTCAAAGAGGGCTCTTGTCTTCCACTTCGAAGAATAATCCAAGGATACTTGTATAAAGCTAAATGTTTTTTTGTTGTTGTTGTTTTTTGTTTTGTTTTGTTTGGTTTGGTTTGGTTTGGTTTTTGGGTCACACCCGGCAGTGCTCAGGGGTTACTCCTGGCTCCATGCTCAGAAATTGCTCCTGGCAGGCACGGGGGACCATATGGGGCACCGGGATTCGAACCGATGACCTTTTGCATGAAAGGCAAATGCCTTACCTCCATGCTATCTCCCAGGCCCCTAAAGCTAAATGTTTTATTTGAAATGGATTGTGAGGTACACTAAGGAAAAACTAGACCTGAAGGCACCTGAGTCACCTGATCAGTTAGATAGACTAATACAAAATACTTTTCATTTCTCAGGGTCAGTCATTTCAGCTTCGACTGTAATTATTCAGTGTAAAAATATCTCGTTATTGGGGCTGGGCGGTGGTGCTGGAGATAAGGTGCCTGCCTTGCCTGCGCTACCCTAGGACAGACCACGGTTCGATCCCCCAGTTCCCATATGGTCCCCCTAAGCCAGGAGCAACTTCTGAGCGCATAGCCAGGAGTAACCCCTGAGTGTTACTGGGTCATCGGTTCGAATCCCAGTGCCCCATATGGTCCACCGTGCCTGCCAGGAGCAATTTCTGAGCATGGAGCCAGGAGTAACCCCTGAGCACTGCCGGGTGTGACCCAAAAACCAAAAAAAAGAAAATCTCGTTATTCAAGATCACACCAACTTTGGCTGCAGCTTAGTTTGTGTAAGAATGTTTGCTTGTTTGCTAATTGGAATGTATAAAGATGGAATTGATCTTACTGGGGCCAAGAGTTGTCAGAGTTACCTGAACTCTTGATCTAAACAAATAAACTCTTATCTTGGCTGAAATCTCAAAAAAAAATGATGCACTGAATTATCACTTGTACCTATACTAAAATGTAAATCTTTTGTTTTACTAAGAAGAGTATCTGTGGGGCCCGGGAGACAGCATGGAGGTAAGGCTTTTACCTTTCATGCAAAAGGTCATCGGTTCAAATCCCGGTGCCCCATTTGGTCCCCCCGGTGCCTGCCAGGAGCAATTTCTGAGCATGGAGCCAGGAGTAACCCCTGAGCACTGCTGGGTGTGAACCAAAAAAAAAAAAAACAAAAACAAAACAAAACAAAGTAGAGTATCTGAACTTATGTGTTAGTTTTGGTTAAATATTTGGGTAGATGGTGAATCTTGAAAGTTACAGGTGTCTTAAACAACAACAACAACAATAACAAAAACACATCTTAGCCTTGCAAAAAATAAAAAATAAAAGGAGAGTGACTTTTTTTGAAAGGAAAAGTCATATTTAAAAAGCAGAGAAGAAAAGGAAGTGAAGAAAGAAAATAGAGGAATCAGCAAAGTAAACCAGGCTCTACAAGTCTGGGCATATAAACATGAGTAGTGCAGGTTGTTTATGGAAAAAAAAATCTCACAACTAAAGACAAATTCACTGCAAATTGAATATTAAACTTTGATTCTTTGTATGATGGTTATCCACTAGATGTCAGTAAAACATTTCATTCTAACAAGATAAATCTTTTTTTTAGTAATTTTTATTTTGACCAAAGTGGATTACAAGTCTTTCACAGTAATATTTTAGGTACATAGTGGCATTGAATCAGGGGCATTCCCACCACCAATGTTGTTCTCCTTCCATCCCTGTTCCCAGCATGCATCCCATATCCCCCAACTATGTCTCTCAGGCTGCTAATATAAGTAGTTCCCTCTGTATCTAGCTTGTAGATTAGGGTATCGATTCTTTTGTCATTGGCTTTGGATTTGGTGTTTAATTCTGATCATTTTTTTTATTTCTACTCTATGTTCATATGATTATTTGATCTTGGTACCCTCCATTATTTCCCCTCAATTTGTGAGGCAGAACAAGATGGTTCAAGTTATGTGGTTCTGTTAGAAGGAAAGAAAAAAAGTGGGGGGGGGGGGCAAAAATCAAACAAGCAGAAAACGGTAAGAGTCCTTCTAGAGGCTATAAATGTCAATTAAAGAGAAGAAAGGGGAAAAGGAAGAAAAATATAACAAGACTACAAAAAAATCAAACAAAAAAACCCTGAAATGCACCACAGCAATAAGTGCCAGAGCAATAAAGAAAAAAACGAAACAATAACCATGGTCCCGAGATAAAAACAAAGCACACAAAACAAACAAAAAGAAAAAACTAAAAAACAAAAACAAGCAACAAGAACAATAACAAAGAAAATTAATTTGTGTTTTTTTTTTCCACATAGGCACAGTAAATATTGAGGAGATTAGAAAGGGAATTCCCTTGGCCTAAGAGGTACAGGGTTTCTCCACCCTTGAAGTATACCGCTATGGGTATAACTCCAGGCTCTGTACATGCTCTTATTCTCTCCCGTAGGTCCTTTTGTGATGTCTGTAAACTTTCTGCTCAGTAGTGGATGATAAAATCAGGACTTTGTAACTAAAGATCTTGGTATTTGCACAGGTCATAGGATGGAGCCTAGGATGGAGTCTTTCTCTATGGTTCTAGAATTTCTGTTTCATTACTGTTGTTTTAATCAGTCTTCTGTAGTTGGTGGTCTTCATTTTTGCACTGATCCTAAAGCAAAGCCTAGGAGAGAGTCTTTCATTATGTTTCCAGAAATTCTGCTCAGTTGCAGTTGTCTTAGTCAGGCCTCTGGAATTAGAGATCTTGGTTGTTGTACAGGTCATAGGTCAAAGTCTAGACTAGGGTCTTTTTTTACTAGTCCCGGGATAGGTTCTGCCCAGTCATGGTTATCACAGTCAGTCTTCTGTAGTTAGAGATCTTGACTTTTGCACGAATCAAAGGATGACATGTCTTCTGGCTTCATCTTATCATTAGATGGTGAGGTAAGACAACCTGCTCTTAGACCAAGTTGTTACCATTTCCTCATTGTAAGGATGTCTTATCAAAACTGGCATTTGTTGGTATCAGAGCAGTATTAAGAATGTCCCAAAGGGAGCTATTGTGGAAAACTATGTCAGTTTTATGTCTGAGATCTAGGGTTCAAAGTTGGATGGTTGCTGTCTAATCACATGGAGTCTACATGATATATGCTCCATGATATATATGGGACCACATGATATATATTCAAGGTGGGAGGTGCCTCTGTATTGTAAAATGTATGAGTTCTTATCCCTAGTAGATAAAAACTTGTTTATATACATAAAATGTTCCCCTTTTTAGTGTGCCTGTGCAAAAATAAATGGTACTATATTATATCGCTGGTGCATTTGGGGGTGAGAGTGTCAGGCTCCATTATCTCTGGGCCCTGGTTTTGACCTAAGCTT
>PVKC010035869.1:0-13371 GCA_004027635.1 Crocidura indochinensis
AAAAAAAAAAAAAAAAAAGAAAGAAAGAAATACTTAAATTCACCTGCTCTATTATAGTGGAATTAGAAAAGTCAATAGGTTCGTAATATTAAGTTTTTAACTGAAGTAGCATTGAATTATGCCATTCCATAGTGTGTTGTGTACATCACTAAAAAATCAACGTCTGATCACCAGGAAGTCCAATTCTCCACAATACTAGATGCTGGGATTCTCTAATTCCTTATTTATCTTAACTAGAGCTATAATCCCTCTCTGGTGCTTAAGGAATGGGCCTTCTAAATTGTTGAGGAATTTAATACTTTATGTGGAAATAATTACTCAATTCATGCATAGCACCATCCTCTTCTCAATGTACACTTCTAGAGCCCTGAAGGCTCACCTCAGGCTCTCTGCTCAGGACACCCAACTATTAACCCCAAACAAAGGCATTCCTCCATCTTCTTCTTTCCTTTAAACCTCTTCCTTTGTTATGTAAAAGTCCACCTGGATCTTACTCCACCCTCCCCCAAGTGGTTGAATTTTATACTGGTAGAATAAAAAAAGAGTAGTCTGGCTTTGATACACAGATATACCATGAGGAAAGAAGTAAACAGACTCCATTACTCTCTCTCCTGACTGGTTTGGTTTATTAATCCTTTACAGCTACCTTTATCAGGCCTGTCAGCCTGGGGTTAAAAATGTGCACGGGAGTCATTACACAAAATGGGATTTACTTCACAACTAAAACAGTGTGTGGGGTAATTTCACAACATGTGGGGATTTATTTTACAGTGATGATTTTGATTTTTATGTGGAAAGTATTAATCAATTCATTGCACTTTTTAATCTGAAGTTGTCCCCATTCTCTTCTCAATGAACAGTTGTAGATGCCCTTGGAAAGGATGACCCATTTCTTGTGAGAAACTCTGCTTAATACACTGCATATATCCAGTTGATGCCAATGGGAGTTTGAGGCAAAATACTTAGCTCCATATATTTGGGGGGCAGCATGGATGTTATGGAACCTATCGTGACCATCAGGGCTCACCTCAGTCTTTTTGCTCAGGAATCTCACCTGGATGGGTTTAGGGAGTTAGGGACATTATGCAGAGCTAAGGATCAAACCCAGGTTGGTTGCATAAAATGTAAGCATCTTACCACTTGTTCTCTCTGTCTCTCTTTCTCTTTCTCTTTCTCTCTCACACAGTCAACAAAAATTAATCAAAGGTGTTTGATTCAAATTCAGAGACAGTAGCAGAGGAGATTTTATGAATTACAGCCCTTGCTGTATTACATGTAGCTGACCCTGGTTTAATCCTGTTACCACATATGGCCCCCAAAGCCCTGTCAAGAGTGAACCCTGAGCACATCTAGAAGTGGCTTAATATCCAACTCTTCAATCCCACAAAGATTTCAAAGACAGACTCATTAATTGTTTTAATTTTATAAGTAAAATCACTATAGATATGTATACACTTATATTTATATATCTGTATCTATATCCATTTAACTCAGGACAATTCTCACAGGAGTATAAAAGATGTGGCTGCATGTATTCTGAGTAAAAGAGGATCTTTCATTTATGTGAACATAAACACAATCATCTAGAGTCTCCAAGGAGACATGTTTTCTTTGTGAATCAATCTTCTAGTCAATCAGCTACTGCCAAAGGAAGAAAGGCAGTCAGAAAAGTTAATGCCATGGCAGGAAAAGTAAAGATGGGAAACAAATATGTTAAGAAATTTACAAATCAATTCCCTTTCAAGTAATTGCCCTCGGTTTTATAGTTTAGATATAACCCTCTGCCTTTTCTGATTCCCTAGAAGTTAATGAAATGTATCCGCAAGCAGGAAATATCTACCTCAACATCAAAAATGAGAATTGCAAGAGAATTTTAGATTCTCTGACTTTAAGAAGAGAGAACCAACATTAAGGATAGTGGGAACCCCAGGAACAGGAGAAACTAATAAAGAAAACTTAGAATAAAACCACATTTGTTTTTTTGGGCAAGATGATGTTAGATTATATCTCTCATTTGATTATCTTGAAGACCTGAAATCCTAGCTCTCTATCCTCAGAGGTAACAGCTTTGCTTTGAAGGTCAGAAAGGTCTTGCTTACTTTAGAGTAGCCCTTAACTCTGCTGTGCATAACTTCTTTATCCTTCTAGGATTCTCTTCACCTGAAGAAGCTTTTAATGCAGAAATTAGCTAGCCAAAACAAGGCATGTTGCAAATGTCTAACTGAATTCTGTTTGTAGATCTTGTTATTAACCAGCTGCCTACAAAATATTTTGAATGCTCAAAGTATTTTTATAAAATACTAAAGGATCAAAAAGAATCCCAGAAAAACCAGGCTGTATACACTATACTATTCTCAATCTCCCCTGCCATAGATTCCCTCTCCCACCATAAATATCACTTTTGATATGGATATCATTTCAAGGTCATTTGGATAGGTACCAGAAAAAATAAGGACACTTAGTCAATAATGTTTTTTGAAAGAAATGAATGACAGAGAGAAATCAGCAAAAGACATGAGTGCAAGGACAAACCTAGAACTCATGAACAAAGGATCACCAGACAACAAATGGTACAATCAGTGTTTTAAGGAATCATTACAATGCAATAAGTACGTCAGTTGCCTAATGAAAGTACTAATAAAGTCAAGTCTAAACCTATTTGGCCATCAGACTTTTGCCAGCATCTTCAGTAAAGGAGCACAGTTCTCCCAACCTGCTGTCTTTGTCGTATTGAAAACCAACTCAGCTACTTTCCCCTAAACACGTGTTTATCCCTGACTTCCTTTGATTGCATATTTCAGGCTGATTGTTGGTGCTAGGCTCCTGATTACCTCATTTAAAGTTTTTAATTGCATTGTCTTAAAAGGGAACATTATAGCCCGTGTGACATTTAATAATGAGGGTAAAAACTAAAATATAAACTCACAGGTAAGGCATTTACATAATTCACTAAGAGGGTATAAAAACAGTGGCACATTCACAACATACACAGCACTAATTGCAAAATTATATTCCATCAACCATCCCAAATTGAAGAGTCAGGGCGTTTAAGTCACTTAACAAGTTGTTAAGTGGTTGGGTCTTGGAATGCACTTTGGTTCTGCTAGACACTCTGACTTTTGTCTTCAGTGGCTGTGCTGTGTAATTAAAGTTCTCCCTTCCAAGTGGCAAAGACAGCAAGATGAACACACTGCCTAGGAGAGAAGCAGCTCCAACACCGCCTTCTCTACCCACACAAGTGCACTGATTCACTGTGCTAGCACCAGGCTATGCAAAGAACCACACGAAAGTATATGGAGAACAACTCTATACCACACACTCACACACACACACACACACACACAGGCACACAATGCAGAATAATCCATTGGTTTTTGTTTTCTTTGAATCTTAGTTTTTTCAAGCTATGCTTAAAAGCATTGTTCCATGTCCAGAGGTAACTCTTATTGTTTCAAGTCTGTAGATCTAGCCAAAACCTCCTGCAGGCAAACAATGTGATCTAGATTTGAATAGAAACTTCAATAGGCAAAGTATATACTTTGCATGGGGGTACCCCCTGGCTACATCCCTAGCACTTAATAAATATGATCTCCAGTACAAAGCCAGGAACAGCTTCTAAGAACAGAGGAGGAAAAATCCCTGATCTCTGAAGTGCCCCCCCAAACCCAAAACAATTAATCAATAAAGGCATGTGCACCAGTTAAATGAACTATCTTGTCAGCCCCTCATTGGTATTTTGAATTCTTTTAAAAATGGTGCCAAATTCTTTTTGTCTCTACTCATTTAGTGAGCTGAAATCCTTACTTTATTGTGGGTTAAACTAGATACCTATTTTTATCTATTTGTTTTGTAGCTGTGTGGCAGAGGAGAGATAGTGAATTGTATTTGAGCTAATTTGTAGAGATGTTTGAAAAGCACTTGAAAAATTGCTGATCGCCAAGGCTCCAAAATGGGTCATGAAGAGCTAGTCCAATAAAATGGATCTTTTGTTTTTCTGATAGATTCATTAGCCTCAGGAGAACTGGAGATTTCTGTAAAAATGATAGGGCTGGGCTGTAGTCAAACTTCTGAGAAAGCTGTTGGGTGTGTGAGAGCCTCCTTCTCAATCATTCTTCTAAACCAGGCAGTTGGCACCAACTCTGTAAGGTAAATCCCAGTTAGTCCAGGCAAAGGCCTTGGCATTGTTCCACAGGTCAATAGTCAAAAGGGCCTTACTATATCTTCTATCATTGAAGTGTCTTAGGAATTTAAATAAGTTATTTCAAGAACAGCCCCCTCAAACAGAAAGAGACATCTGAGAAAACAAACTTTGGTGTTTATAAAAGAATCAGTGAATATTAGATAAGAGTTGTACATGAAGTTGTGCTTGAAAAATGGAAGAAATGTTCTACAGGGAACAGTAGACTAAGGAAGTTTATGACATCCTTGACATTGTATTTACTGTGGAAACTGGGTAGAGAACTGAGATTTAGGCACAGGCCTAGTATGTGTCCTTAGTTGAATCCTTGGTTCCATATGTTGTCCTGATCATGACCAGGAAGGACCTCAGCTAGAACCACAAAGCACTGCCAGGTATATGTGAATGGAAATACCAGTTTGACTGCCCTACATTACTGGGTCCCAACTCTCCTGAACAGGGGCCCGGGAGATAGCATGGAGGTAAGGCGTTTGCCTTTCATGCAAAAGGTCATTGGTTCGAATCCTGGTGCCCTATATGGTCCCCCGTGCCTGCCAGGAGCAATTTCTGAGCATGGAACCAGGAGTAACCCCTGAGCGCTGCCGGGTGTGACCCAAAAAACCAAAAACAAAACCAAAAAAAAACCAACTCTCCTGAACACTGCTTGGGACACCATTCCCACCACCACCAAAAAAAAAAAAAAATCAGTTACAGAGAGTGAGTTATATCACAGCATTCAACTTACTAATTTTACCCCTTAGTTTATTTTGGTTTTAATAATACACTTATAGGTGCTCAGGGGCTATTTATGTCAGAGTTTGAGAATCACATAATGTCAGAGAGAAGTCCAGGATTCCATATGCAAAGTCTGTTACATTTCATTCACTGAGTCTATCTGAAAATCCACTTACCAAATCTTCATGAAATCTGTGACTTGAGTAGGACTTGCTAGTTTTTGGGTGGCAGGAAAAATTCAATGAGTTGTCTGCACTCTAGGTCAACAAGTTAAATCCCAAAGGTTGAAAATTAATGAGTATATATATGTATGTAGAACTATATGTAAGCTCTAATTTCAGATTCAAATATTTTATAAGACAGTGGTGCTTAATAGGATCTTTAGTATTCAAGAAGATACATCAATGAAAATAAAAGTTTGGGTTACTTGTTCTATGTTTCTAGGCTGAGCATTTAGAAGTTTCAGTTGGTTCAATCCTTACAAAACTGCAAGGTATCAATAGAGAATCTACGAGGAGAAGATGGTACATTTGACCCAGAGAGGGCTTGAGAATTGGTCCAAAGTCACATGAGTAGTTTGTGTTACCACTGAGTGGTGGGAGGTAGTCAATGCAATTACTCAAGAGTTTCTGAACTTTTCCATAAAATTTTCAGTCATATACTATGTCCAATTTCTAAAAAAAATAATAAGCAATAATTTTTAAACTTCATTTATAAGCATTATTAATTCTAGATATTAATTTTCTGCTGGTAATTATCAGGTGTCCTTTTTCTACTAACTGAATTTTAACTCTCTTCTTTTTCTTTCAGTAAACATAGTAGTGGGAGAGAGGATTGGGCCACACTCAAAGGCTCTTGGGGGTTGTTTCTGGTCATCCGATCAGGGATCAGTCCTGGAGGTGCCCAGGAGATGTGAAGTTCTGGGGATAAAATGAGGCTGATCACTAACAAAAAAGAAGTGCCTATCCTGTCTCCAGCTCGGGAATAGGAATTTTAATATAGTCTTGACAATTACCCATGTTTTAAGTTTGGTTTAAAGAAAAAATATTTTAAGAAAATTCTTCATAATATGGTGTCATTAAAGTTTTCTCAACCATTTTATTCTCTATATATTATGGACTTATCTTTCACATGTTTATGTCTAAAACACCATCCTTTATTTTTTTCCTACAATTTGTCATATGTGCTTCCATTTAATTCTACTTTTTTTCTCCATACCAAAATAATCTATATGCAAGATAATCTTGCTGAGTTTTTCTGTAGCAATAATCCATTTATTTTTGTTTTCCTTGTCAAGGAGACAGGGGTTTATGACTATGAAGTCACTCTTATTTGAAAAATAGAAGTCCATTTAATTTATTTAATACTATCTTAATTCTATATTTAAGATGATATCAGACTAAAAAAATATATTTATCTCAAAGCAGTCAACAAAAACAATTAAGGTCTTGATGGTTTCCAAACTAGATTAAGAGGCACTGGTTCAGTTAATATAATATTATTGCTAAATTCTCTGACCACTAAATTTTTGCTAAACAAAGTTGACTTACTATTTTCAGATTTATAGGGGTTTTTGTTTGTTTGTTTTTGGGTTTGGGAGTCACTCATGGTGGTGCTCGGGGCTTACTTTTAGTTCTGCATTGAGAGAGATCACTGCCAGTGGTAGCTGAGGAGCCATATGGGTGTCAGGGATCAATCCCATGTTGTCCACAGGCAAGGCAGATGTTCTACCAGCTGTTATATTGCTCAGGTCTCAAGGCTCATTCTTTTTATAATATGACACAAATTTCTATATACTCACTCAATAAATGGTGGGCCTGTTAATTCGTTTCTTACAACTAAAATGTGATGCAAAGCCAGGGTTTCTCATTTCTAAAATAAAATATATGAGATGATACTGAGGACTCTCTAAGTGCTAAAATGTTTCTGAGACTATAAAAATCACCCAGATAGAAATTTTAGTGGCAAAGGGAACCATTTTCATGACTCGATGACTGTAGCATTTTCCTAGAAGATTGTCGCTATGTTGCACTAAACATCATGCATTGTTTCAAATGTGAGAACCCATATTGATTAACAGAGATATAAAGAAATTCTCTGTTCAAAAGTGAACTTGAAAATCAGATAGCAAAGAACCAAGAAGTTAGTAGAGGAGTTAGAACATATGCAAGCATGTGCCCCCCCCCCACAAACCCTACGCACTGGTGGTCTAGTTCTGGAGGACCCTAAGCATCATTTAATATGGCATTGTGATCCCCTGAAAGAGGGACCTTCTTAACACTGTGTCTTCAGGCCTCACATTCAACCACTCTCCCAGAAGTTGAGAAAACACTGAGACTGGCCCTATTGGGGAGCACTATTGGGGCATCCTCATCCTCTTAAAAATAAGAAAATAAAATTATCTAGCTAAAGCACAGAACAAAGAGATGTTATACTAAATTTATATTTACCAGTGAATCTTCACCTTGAGAGATAAAAGTGAGCAATTCAATAAAATATGAGCTAAGAGTTTCCTCAAATGAGACTCTTACTTCAAAACTGGCATTATCCCAATTTGTCCATAAGAAGACATTTTACACAGAATTAAAATATACATCTCCTAGATCTAAGCATTATTGAGAAGGATGGGACATAATTTTAGTACATATCATTATATTAGTAATATCACTTAAGCTAATACTGGTAACTTATAATTATACCAGGGTCCCTTGAGACAAATTGAGTTTATTAAATATTTCAGAGAAAATCTATAGTAACCCTCAAAACTCTAAGCGGTTTAACTTAGGGGCATTAAAAATGACTTCATTATCACTATTTTAAAAAGTGATAACACTGCAAGCTCCTAAGAATGGTTGCAATAAAAATAGTAATAACAAAAGTCATCAGGGAGCTGGGAAACCTATAAGCTTCACCCATGGCACGTAGGAATCTAATATAAAAAATACTTCTGTAAAAATTATTAGGCAGGTGCTTTAAAGCTAAACAAAATCCTTCCAAAAACACAAATTAGGCTTAAAATTCATCTAGGAAAAATAAAAAGGGAAAGCCCAATAGACTCTATGCAAACCGTCATAAACACATTATTCACAAGAGGTTCAAACTGGAAACATGGTAAGTGCCCATTGACTGGAGAGCAGGAGAAAATGCATGTCACCCGTGCAATAACTGATTTTTTTTTACCAATGAAAAGAATGTCCCATTGGCACAGGCTACAGTGAAGACTATACTCTGAAAGAGAAGTGCAGAGAGTGAGAACTAAGTGACCTATGGTTCAACCTGAAGGAAACCATCACAATACACAAGAACAGAAAGGAAGTCACTATTTGTATTACAGACCCCAAGATTTGACTCTTTTTGTTGTCATCATTTGGTTTATTTGAGGGACAGGACACCCCAACTGTGCTCAGAGGAGCCTGGAAGCTACCCTGGATATTCTTGTTCAACATGGGGTAGTAGTTCACAGTGAGGACCAAATGATGTGGCACATCTCTAGTCCTTCTATGCCAGGGATTAAATGGGCCTGCCTGGGAGTCCAGGGAGGTTTGGTAGGGCCACAACCAGCAGTGCTGATGAAAATGTCTGGTGTCTTCAGGTCTACTGGTGTCTTCTGGGTACTGGCAATAGACAACTTCACACAAGGGATTTAACAGGGATGGCCAATTACAGGTACTTAAGTCCTCCATTACCTCTTTGATCTGACTTTCTTCCATGTGAGGCAAGTGCTTGACTTCAAGTTCATACATAGCAACTATATCCAAAAACATCACTCAAAGGAGGAGACTTGAATTCAGGGCCAGAAGGGAGTCAACCTTTTCCACTTTTCTCATACTTTGGTGAAACAGATTCAATTGACAGGAACTTTATGGAGGTCAATTTATGCCTTTACTGAATTTTTGTATTGTCTTTTGCAAATTTTCATTTCTTCTGCTCTATAATAGCACAGGCCTCATCAAAGGAAAATCTGAGAAACTTAAAAGTTTCCACCCTGAGACTAAAAAAAGGTAGAACTTCTGGCCCTGCATTCTTGTTCCACCACAGCTCATGTTCATCAAGAAAGGCTGGCTGTGTCTTAGAAAGGAAAAACCTCTATTTTCCCAAAATATTCTGATGTCCTTCCTAAAGGACATCTCTAACAAGAACCCAACAGCTGTATGCAAAATAAAATAGAATTATGAACAATCACACAAAATAATGGTCAAGTGAAACTGAGGGTAGGAAGAATTTATCATGAAATAAATGCAAAGGGACATGAAAGAACTTTTTATAGTAATAGATTTTAAAACTCGACAGTGGTGGGAAAGTTTGTCAGGAGGGTCAGGAGGATGCTTGATATAGGGAAATACAATCTGAGATGAGGAACTTCCGTCTCAGTGCTTAGCTCACAGAGAAAAACAGAGAGCATCACTGGCCATGCAGTAGGCCTCTGTATGGGTTCCTACATCGAGCACTGAGTGTAGAGCTGTTTTTCACAAAGAGAGAAGAAGCAAGGCCCCAGGACGTAGAATTACAATGCTCTTTCAAAATAATGTGACTACATTTTATTTATTTGTTTAGGGTCATACTCAGGAGTTCTCAGGATTTTCTCCTGGTTCTGTGCTCAGGGTTCTGTGCTCCCTGTCCTATCTATCTGGTCTAGGAGTGACCAGGCACTGAAAACAGTGAAGATCTTGAAGTCAGGTAACAAGCAACAAAGAGATGTTTGTAACTGAATCAATCATAGCAATAAAAGTTAGACCACTTAGTTTTCCAGAAAGGTGCTAGGAAAAATCTATAAAGATATTGCCTGGGCAGTAACTTAGCTACTGGATGGAAATAAACACATTTCAATGTACGGAGCTATACTGCTAAAATTCTGTAATTTAAATCAATTCTGAATAAAAAATATAAATTAGATAAAACATGGGTTGGAAGAAAGCTCCAAGATTAGAGTTCTGAACATAGATGCCAAAAGAAAGACTGGCATGAGCCAGTCAAACCTGGGGTGACACATTCCAAAGGTTGTGTCCTCTGAGAAATGACATCAGGTACTTGAGGGAAAATTGACTCCCCTAAACCACTCCACTACAGTGACTTAAAAAATAAGAAAACAACAGAAAGAAGCAACCTATGTGTGTACACGCACAAGCGCATTAAAAAGCGAGGGAGTTGGTTCATATTCTGAATCACTACATTATCTCAAATGTCAAGTTTTCAACAAAAAAGTTGTGAAACATCCAAAGAATCAGTAAAACACGATCAATACAAAAAACTAAAAAGTAAATATTAGAAGCTTCCTTTGAAGAGGCTCAGACAGCAGATTTAAGACAAAATTTCAAAGCAGCTGTTATAACTACGATCAAGAACTAAAAAAGCCCATGTTAAATAATTTAACAACTGCATGAATAATGACTAATAAAATGCATAGCATCAAAGGAAATGATAAGAAAGGAAATTCTGGAGTTGTAAAGAAAAGACACTGGAATTACAAATTCATTTTATGTGAACTGGCGAAACAAAAAGACTCAGTAAATCTAAAATAAATCTATGAAAAGTATATGAAGCTGAATTGTAGAGAGAAAATAGAATGAAGAAAATTGAACAGAACTGAGAAACATAGGCCATATTCACATAAAAGTTGTGCCAAAAACAGATATACAGAACCAGAAAAAAAATCAAATAATGGCTTTAAATATCCCAAATTTAATATCTGATTGTAAATTTATAGTCTTATGTACATGTCATGTATGATTTCCAATTAGGAATCTGATCCAAATATACTGATCTGTGGATTCAAGAAACTTAACACTCTTCATGTTGTGTAATCACAGAGATTCACCCCAAAGTATCCTGAATAAAATGTTGAAGGAGAGAGATATTAAGTAATTTTGAAAACAATGAACTAAAAATTGCTCATGATTTATAAAGAAAAACAATAAGACAGACTGTTGACTATTCACTAGGAACAATGGAACAAGTAAGCTGCAGAAGAAAATACTCAAAATACTAATGAAAAACTGCTCACCAAGAAATTATATAGAAGAGTAAAAAACAACCAAAAAAAAAAAAAAGCCTGGTATCCTTAGCAGGATAATTATGTAAATAATTATAAGAACAGTATAAACACAAAATTATTCCCCTTGCTCCTATTAGCTGATTTCAAAAGTATTTACAAAACAAAATTTTAGATAGATTTATTTTAATACTTATTAGCTATTTAGTTTTTATTTCTTAAAATATTTTTATTATTTTTATGATTTTGGCTTTATTATTTCTTAAAAAAATTTAAATTATATGGGACCAGAACAGTGGTGCAAGCAGTAAGACATTTGCTTTGTACGCATCCCATATGGTCCCTCAAATCAGGAGTGATTTCTGAGAGCATAGCCAGGAGTAACCCATGAACATCATTGGGTGTGGCCCAAGAAGCAAAAATATTTTAATTATTTTATGATATTGGGGTGTACATCTAGTGGTGCACATGGAATATTCTTTTTTCTTTGTTCTTTCCTTTTTCTCGTATCATTTTATTTTTATATCATTTATATCATTTTATTTTTATATTTTATTTCTTTTTTTTTAATTTTTATTGTGACCAAAGTGCATTACAAATCTTTCACTTCAACATTTATGGTACATAGTGACAATGAATGAGGGGCATTCCCACCACCAGTGCTGTCTTCCTTCCACCCCTGTTCCCAGTATGCATCCCATATCTCCCTCCTTTACCCCACAGAATGCTAGTGCAACTGGTCTCCACTTTGCAGCTTGTTTTGAGCATCTATTCCACCATCATTGAAGATAAAAAGGATAAGAAAAAAAGTGAAGAAAAAATTTGGTGACAACTACCAAAAAAAGAAAGAAAAGAGAGAAAAAAAAGAAAAGAAAAATGGAAGAAAAAAGAAAAAAATGGACCCGGCAAATAAAAATAAATCTCTAAATAATAACCACAAGAGTGAAAAAGAAAGAGAATAGTAGAAGAAAAAAGAAAGGAAAAATAAAGTCAAAAACTAACAAATCAAAAGAAAACAAGAAAAAGTATGGGTGCTGGAGTGGTAGGGTTTGGCGTTCCCCCACTTTTTTTTTTTTTTTTTTTTTGCATAGGCACAGCAAACGCTGCGGGGAAAAAGGGAATTCCCGTGGCCTAAGAGATTCAGGGTTTCTCCATCCTTGAAACATATCATCATGGGATGAACCTCTGGCTCCATATATACTCATTACCCCATCCCAAAGGCTTTTTTTGTGATGCCAGGAAAGTTTCCTCTTGGTTGTGTGTGAGAAAATCAGGTCACTGTAGGTAGTGATCTTGGTATATGCGTGGGTTATAGATCAGGGTCTAGGATAGAATCTCTAGGTTCTCGAGGTGAGGTTCTCGTTGTTGTTGTGTTCAGTCTTTTGTATCACTTGATCCCTGTTTTTGTTCAGCCGAAGCCTAGGATATTATGGATCCAAAGGTTGTGCTCAGTCTCTGTTGTCCAAGTTGGGGCTCTGCAATAAGGCATCTTGTAGTTGTTGTTGTTGTTGTCTTTTATGTGTCCTGGGCTACAGTCTAGGGTAGGAATATTCTTAATTCTTTGTTCAGAGCTCAAGGGACATATGGGGTGCCAGGTTTTTGCCATGCATGTGGGTTGGCCTGAAGACACAAACTTTGTAAGCAGCCATGCAAAATCAAAATACAAAAGACAATGAGAAACCTCATAAATAAGTGAACATGTAATGATTTGCATTGGAATTCTTTATCATTCTCTTATTGGAGAAAGGGAGCCTTGGATTTTCAGGGATAAACTTTATCCCTGATAAAGGGGTTCTCCTGCTCTATTCCTTGTGGCAGTGCTGGGATCCAAATGATACTGAATGCATGCAAGGCAAGTGCCTTAACCTTTGTACCCCATATCTTTGTTGCCTAAATTATTGCAGTCTGATTCCAAAGATTTCTATTTATCCATGGACTATTCAAAAGAGTATATTTGCTTAAAAATTTGTTCTATTGATTTATTTAAACCTTCACTTGCAATCAAATAACTTTTACCATCAAAGGAAGAATTAAAACTTTGGTGATTTTGAATAGAAAAGAGTCTGATCTATCTTCCTATACAGACTTAGCTTGCAATTCTAAAGTACAACTATTGGATATCATTTGATAGGTTAGCAACTCTATCATAAAATCATGTGGAAAATAGATCTTAGTATCCTTAACCAAAATAACCTAACAAATCATACCAAAATAAAATGTTCTACTCTGGGATAAGCGGGTGTGGTAGAGAGTTTTTTTTGTTTGTTTGTTTGGGGGAGGTTTTTTGTTTGTTTGGTTGGTTGATTTTGCCATTGAGTAATGCCCAGGAATAGTGGGGGGAGGGAGAGAAAATGCAATGATTGAAAATGGTGATGAGGGAGCCGGGAGGTGGCGCTGGAGGTAAGGTGCCTGCACTAGTCTAGGACGGACCACGGTTCGATCCCGGGTTCCCATATGTGCCCCCCCCCCC
>PVKC010035870.1:0-13256 GCA_004027635.1 Crocidura indochinensis
CCCCCCCCCCAACTAAAACACTTCAAAAAACATAGCAACCAGGCTTGTAAAATAAACAGAAAAATGATTAGAGACAAGGGCAACAGCACAATGGGTAGGGTGTTTGTCTTGCATGTGACCTATGTGGGTTCAATTCCCGTATGTCCCCTGAGCCTGCCAGGTGCAATTTCTGATGACAGAGTCAGGCAGGAGTAACCACTGAGCACCACCGGGTGTTGCTCCCAAGCAAACAAACAAACAAAAAGAAGTAAGGATTATAAGACTATCTTAGGAAATTTAATCTGAAAAATACTTAAACAGGATAGCTGTCCTAATTTTAAAAAATAAATGTCATGGCTATCACTGGAAAATAAATTAGGCTAATTTGCTTGCTTCCATAGATGTTGTCAGGGAACATACATGATTTTTTTTAAATTCTAATGTATAAAATGATCTAAAATAGAAATTTTTCACACATATGATAGTTAGATCTTTGCACTTTAACTTTCCAAATAAAAGGTGAACAATTTGTATGATATGTATCCTTGAGAAGTTTTTTTTTTTTATAGGCTAGCATTAAATGGGACATAATTTTTTTTTCCAGTTCCAAATCTGATTTTTTTGTTTTGCTTATTTGTTTTAGGAAACATTACATTGATTGAAATATAGTTTCCTATCCTACACATATAAAATATTATTATAAGAAATGTTCCCACTTAATGTAAAAAATGAATTAGGATTTTTGTCTTTTATCTTCAAATTTCTACATTCTCAATATAATTTTTTTTATTAAATTAACAGAATAAATAATATGACCACAGTTAAGTGAAACTCCAAAAATATTATGTAAAAATAATGAAAGCAGATTTTATCCTATTCTAAGTTCAATGAAAACAGAATTTTTGGTAGCACATAATGTTTTTCTTAATATTATTTTACTAAAATTGTTTTTATAATGTTCTGAAAATATAATACAAAACTTTTTATTCCAAGAGCTTGAAATTCAATGTCAGGGTAATATAAGGGGAAAACAAGAATAATTTGTGCACTAATTGGAGATAGAGCTAGAAACATAGGTTGAAGATTTTTATTTCTCTGATATATAAATATTTCATAAAAATGAGAGTTTTTTGTTCCTAAAAAAGCAAACAAGTTTCAAAATATTTTCATAGACTTTGTTTAGTCCTTTGCATAATACTTAGTCATCATTTCCTTAGTTACAGCGATTTTTTTTTTTTTGGGTTTTGGGGCATACCCAACAGCGCTCAGGCATTACTCCTGGCTCTACACTCAGAAATTGCACCTGGCAGGCTCGGGGGGCCATCTGGGATGCTGGGATTCAAACCACTAACCTTCTGCATGCAAGGCGAACGTTTTACCTCCATGCTATCTCTCCGACTCGATTTACAGCGATTTTTGACTTAAAACATATAATCCCACTCTAAGAAAAACAAGAACTTAAGTTTTTTAGAGATAAAACTGAGAATTGCCCATTACAAGCAAACAAAGTTGCTTTCATGCCTACTACCAATCAAACAGGTTTCAAATTAAATGCTGTTGCAATGGATAGGCTATTCTCAATAGAGATGAAAATACATTTATCATTTAAGGCAGTAAAGCATTTGCTTTAAATGGCATATTCATTTTTCCTGGTAGAACAGGAAATAAGAAACTATAGTTTAAAAGTAAGGAAATCCAAACTATGAGATGAAAACCTCATCATAAGATATTATTTTATTTACTTTTGTTCTGGGGTCACAGTCTCTAATCAGGCATCAAACCCTGACCTGCAAGGCTCACCTGCTGTATTATCTTTCCAGCTCCTATCATAAGTTTCAGTCATGCATTGTTCCACACTGATCTCTTCACCAGCGTACACTTCCCACCACTAATGTCCTCAGTTTCTCCCCTACACTCTGCCACCATGGCAGACACTTTTCTCCCTACTCCCTTAACCTTTTTCCTTTTAGATTCTATGATTTGCAAAACTGTTACCGCCTTTCAGCACTCCATTCTTGTCCAACCATCATTGTCATAATGATCTTTTCTGTCTCAACTGCACTCCACCCATTTTTGTGGCAAGCTTCCTACCATGGACCAATCCTCTTGGCCCTCATCTATATTGCCTTTGGATATTATTCTCTTATTATGAATTTCTTTTTAATATCCCACAATATGAGTGGGGACCAAAAGATATAATGCAGAAAAGTCATCTGCACTCCTATGTTCACTTCAGCATTATTCATAATAGCAAGGGTGTGGAAACAACCCACGTGCACAAGAACAGATAAGTGGATAAAGAAACTATAGTACAGCTACATGATGGAGTACTATGCAGTCATTAGGAAAAATGAAATTGTGAAATTTGCTTATAAAAGGAGAGTATTATCATGAGTCAAATAAGTCAAAATGAAGTCATGAAATTTGCTTAGATATGGAGATGCATCATGCTGAGTGAAATCAGAGGAAGCATACAGATGGAATAAATGCACTCAGATTCTGGATATCGTAAGTTTTAAAATGAACGTATAGCTGTAATCTGTACAGGCTGCCAAAGAATGAAAATTGAAAATATAAATGGACAAGTAACTGCTGGGAAACTTCATAGCTGACAAAAGCTACTTTATTCATTTACTTTTTTACTTAATATAAATTTTTTATTTAAGCATCATGATTACAAACATGATTGTAGTTGGATTTCAGACATGAATAGAACACCCCCTTCACCAGTGCAACATTACCACTACCAATACCCCTCCCTTCCTTCCCATCCCCTGCCTGTATTCGAGACAGGCATTTTACTACAGTTATTTTTTGAAAGCTTAGTAAGCTGTTTTTTTTTTTTTTTTTTGGTTTTTTTTCTTTTTTTTTTTTTTTTTTGGTTTTTGGGTCACACCCAGTGACGCTCAGGGGTTACTCCTGGCTATTCGCTCAGAAGTCGCTCCTGGCAGGCACGGGGGACCATATGGGGAACCGGGGGATTGAACCCCGGTCCGACCTAGGTTAGCACAAGGCAAGGTAGGCACCTTACCTTTAGCGCCACCGCCCGGCCCCTTGTTTTTCTTTCTTAAAGGGTGCGTTAAAAAATACAGCAGTAACAGTGTGAGAGTGGCAATCGCCGTTGTTTGCACAGGGCCAGCAATATATGTGGAAAACAGAAAAATAAAAGTCTTGGCCTAAATACAAGGAGACCTCACCCCTGAAGTTTTCTGGCATAAGGCAGACTCTGGGCTCTAGGCATACAAGGCTGCTCAAGCCTTAAATCATTCTCTGTGGTCCTGGTGAAACTTTCTTGCACATTAGCTGTTCTTGGTGTCAGGTTCCTGTAGTTAAAGATTCTGGTTTTTGTGCATTTCCTTCATTGAAGTCAGGCTGATGTGGAGCGACCTCTAGTTTCACCCCACCATTAGATACGGAGAGCCCTTCCCTGCAAGCAGGCTCTTGCTGTTGCTAAGTCGTCTGGGTGTTAAGAGAGCACTCTTTGGAGTAAGTCAATGCCAGAGCAGCGGTAGGGTTTTCCCTGGTAGAGGTTTGCTTCCTGGTAATGTTATAGACAGTTGTGGTTGTTTCCATAGACGGTTTCCATGCTTCCAGAGTGTATGGGCAATGCCCATTCTTCTGAGGACTGAGCCAAGTCATTATGCCAATGTTCAGTGTATAACGCCTAATTGCATTACAAAATTTGTGTTCCTATCTCTATTAGATAAGAACTTGTTTGCATATATAATATTTTCCTATTTTAATGTGCCTATGCAAAAGAGGAACAATGCCACAAGGTATTATTGGTGCATCAAGGGGGCCCAGGAAACAAATACAACATTCACCGAAACTTGATTCTAACATGAATTCTAAACAGAGACTCTTCTACCTGAATTCTTTATTGAACCCAGATCTCAGAGGAGAAACAAAAATAGTGAGCAAAATTGTCACTATATAAGAGGATATTCAAAAAGAGTTATAGATATTAAGGGAATACATCTAAGATCTACAAAGGAGATACACAAGTCCCTTTTATTTCTTTAGAAATAGTCATTGGGGGGCCAGAGAGATAGTACAGCAGTAGCATGTTTGCCTTGCAAGCGATGACCCAGGACCAATGGTGGTTCGAATCCGGGCATCCCATATGGTCCCCTGAGCCTGTCAGGGGCGATTTTTGAGCGTAGAGCCAGGAGTAACCCCTGAGCACTGCTGGGTGTGACCCAAAAACCAAAAAAGAAAAGTCAGTGGGAGGGTGTTGAATCTGGGACACCACTTTGGTCTGTAATTTGTCCATCTGGAGTCTGCAAAACGACTTCCAGCAGTCCCATATCAGGAAATGTCTTTCTCAGAAACCAAGTATGGTAGCAAGCATAGATACACAGTGAAGGAAAGTGGAGGATAGGAGACCACTGAGAGTAGATTAATAGGAACAGAGTATTGATTTCTTCTAAGGCAGAGCGTCTATTTTTTCACTTTGGGAGCTGGTTGGCAGCTGTCTCGAGTGAGGATAATAATCTGCTTCATGAGAAACCAAGAACTAAGGGTAAAAATGGTAAATGTTGGGTAATAGGCGGTTGGGGTGAGAGTAAAGGACTAGAAATGAGCCTGCAAGTAAGGTGATGAGCCAACGGGGGAAGGAAAGTATAAATAGACATTCTACATAATGTAAACATAGATCAAACCTTATGACATCCTATTAAACTATCTATATTATACACGAGGGACTCTAGCCCCTGAGAGGTTTGAGAATGGACATTGGTGGGAAAGCCCTTCTGCCAAGTTTAGCGGAGGCTGTGTGGCTCGGCCTCCCCTCAACAGTCTTCCCTCTCCTTCCTCCCAGACTTTGGGGCTATCCCTGGAACCCACTCAGGCAGCCAATGAGGTGGGTGCTGGGGAGGAGTTTAACGGGGACACCAGGCTTTACTCAATCCCTAACCTGTACAAGATGGGTGGGGGTGGGGAACAGGCTGGTAAACTTCTGGCTTTCAACACAATTAAGGAACTAATTTCCTCTCTGGGATTGGAAGCCTTTACCAGCATGGGAAAGAGCAAGGCTCCAGGCCAAAGGCCCTATTGCCATGCTTAAGGGAAGCTGCCGGGTTCAGCCTCCCCCCAACTGCCTTCCCTCTCCTTCCTCCCGGGTTCTGGGGCTATTCCTGGGCCCCCACCCAAGGGACCAGCGAGGTGGGTGCTGGGGAGGGGTTTAATGGGGACCCCAGCTTTTCCCAACCCCCATTCTGCACAAGAGGGGCTGTCTTGGAGAAGTTGCTGGCAACTATTTATTTACTTTTAAATAAGAAAATGAGCACAATGTCATCTGCTCAGGAATATTTTCCATCTGTAAATTACAGGTTGCCAGATGAATATTTTCCAACGTCTAGCATTTTCAGATGTGGACATTGCCAGTGTCATTACACCAGATGCCACTGTGTGTCGAACCATCTGTACCTACCATCCCAGCTGCCTCTTTTTTACATTCTATACAAATCATTGGACCATAGAGTCTCAAAGGTGAGTTTGGGTGTGTAAATTCAGGCTTCCATTAGGTCACCTCTTTATAAGTTTTTAAAGTTTTGTTCATTTCCTCAAAATGCTCAAAGCATAGGCACTTTTTTTTTTTGGCCAGGTGCGGATTAATTAAGAGATTAGTAGATTTTTTTCCTACCTGTCTTCTCTTGTGTTCTTAAACATACCACTGAGTCAAGGAAACAACAACCATGAAAACAAAGAACCTGACACCTGTATTAGTGATCTTAGTTCTGAATTGGCTCTAAGTACAAACCACTTAACAGCAACATATTCTTAAAACTCACTGGCTCTAATTCCTGTTTCGAAAACAAGAGGCCTGTTTATTCTAACCAACGTTCCAGTTCCAGCCTTTGCTAACCCACTCCCTTCTTTGTGTGTAAGAGCTAAGAAAATGGCATAAAGTTATATAATAGTATCATTAGCATATATTTCCAGAATTACTTTCTTCTATTTTGTTGTTTGTTTTCTTTTTTCTTTTGAGTCACACTCAGCCGTGCTCAGGGGTTACTCCCAGCTTTGTACTCAGAAATCACTTCTGGGAGGCTGGTGGAACCATATAGAATGCCAGGAATAGAACTCAGGTTTGTCCCGGGTTGGCCATGTGCAAGGCAAACGCCCTACTGCTGTGAAATAGCTCTGGCCCTGTTATTCAGTTAGAAAGTGGACTTTATCATTCTCTTCCTTTCAAATTATCCTGCCAATCAATTTTCTTCCCAGTGTGATGCAGCTTGATTTACATGTAATTATTGTGATTTATTAGTCAAATTTTGTCTACTTTAAAGATATATTTCTCAGCAAAATAACTTATACAAGTGCTTTGCTTCCCATATGAGATTCTTTTATGTTTGCTATTAATGTAGCTTTCTTTCATGTCTTCCTTTATTTTAAATAGAAATGTTTGTTTCCTTAAGACATCAAGAAGTGGAATCCCAAGCACCCCTATTCCTCAGGAAAACACTGTATCTGGATATAGCCTTTTAACCTGCAAGCGAACTTTTCCTGGTAATGTTATTCAATAAAAATATTATCATCAAGTAAGACATTTTATGACCTAACAAGTAATTAAAACAAAGCCATTGTCAAAGAAAGTTGCGGTTTAATTCTGTGAATTTAATATATATTCTTATATATGCATATGTCTATGTATAATTGCTACAGAACCCTGCCATTCCAAACTTTACCCAGGACTTGATTTTGAAGGGGAAGAATTGAATGCGACCTTCGTTAAAGGAGTAGATGTTTGCCGAGAAACTTGTACAAAGACGGTTCGCTGTCAGTTTTTTACTTACTCTTTACTCCCAGAGGACTGTAGGGGAGATAAGTTAGTAACATTTATTTTTATAGAAAGTTTGCAAGAAAATTTCAGAAATGTGTACCCATTAGTGAAGGTGTAACCTTCATCCCGATCATTTTGTTTAGGTGTAAGTGTTCCCTACGATTATCTCATAATGGTTCACCGACAAGAATTACATCTGGGACCCAACTACACTCTGGATACTCTTTGAGGTTATGCAGAAGTGGAGGTGACTCTAGTAAGTAAACTTCACTCTTTCATATGACTCTAAAGGGATGTCTGATGTTTTGCTAGATTGTTTAGTCTTTATTTATTTTTTTATTTTTGGGACCGCACCCATTTGATGCTCGCGGGTTACTCCTGGCTAAGCGCTCAGAAATTGCCCCTGGCTTGGGGGGACCATATGGGACGGCAGGGGATCGAACCGCGGTCCTTCCTTGGCTAGCACTTGCAAGGCAGACGCCTTACCTCTAGCACCACCTCACCGGTCCCAGATTATTTAGTCCTTTTTGTTTGTTTGTTTGTTTGTTTTTTGGTTTTTGGGCCACACCCAGTGATGCTCAGGGGTTACTCCTGGCTATGCGCTCAGAAGTCGCTCCTGGCTTGGGGGACCATATGGGAAACTGGGGGATCGCGGTCAGTCCTAGGCTAGCGCAGGCACCTTACCTTCAGCGCCACTGCCCGGCCCCCCAGATTATTTAGTCTTAAATGGAATTGTGTATTTTGCTTTCCTTGATTGAAAAGGTAACTGAATCATCTCCAATTCCAACTATTAATGTTCTCTTCCATAGTATGTACTACAAAAACAAATGCACGCATTGTTGGAGGAACTGACTCTTCTTTGGGAGAGTGGCCCTGGCAGGTCAGCCTGCAAGTGAAGCTAAAAGAGCAAAGTCATGTGTGTGGAGGATCCATCATTGGACGCCAGTGGGTCCTGACTGCTGCCCATTGCTTTGATGGGTAAGTATTTTATCGTAAGCAGCTTATAGTGCCTTTTTTATTGAACCTATATAAAATTTCTCAACCTCCAGAGCTGGAGAGATAGTACAGTAGACAACGGGCTTGCCTTAGACATGGTTGAACCTGCTTCATTTCTCAGTACCAGGCATGGTCTTCCAAAAATTAAGAGTGATCCCTGCGGGGCTGGAGAGATAGCATGGAGGTAAGGCATTTGCCTTGGATGTAGAAGGACGGTGGTTCGAATCCCAGCATTCCATGTGGTCCCTCAAGCCTGCCAGGAGCGATTTCTGAATGTAGAGCCAGGAGTAACCCCGGAGTGCTGCAGGGTGTGACCCAAAAACCAAAAGCCAAAAAAAAAAAACTCTAAGCACAGAGCCAGAAAAAAGCCCGAAGGACCACCAGGTGTGGCCTAAATCTACCACTAAGCCCCCACCCCCCAAAAAAATATCTCAACTATCCTTGCTAGCCTATTCATAGTTATTTTCTAATCATGAAAGATATTTTAAAACATGACAAAGGCTAAATAGTGTTAAGCAATCAGGAGGGTCTGCATACTGATCAATTTGACATTTTAGAACAGAGTGACATGTTTTCAGCACATGGAGAGCCCCAGAGGTGTTATTTCTTTTTAAAAAATACTTTAAAATAGGGGGTGGAGAAATAGCACAGTGGGTTAAGTGCTTGTCTTGAATGCAAGGCTTGATTCCCAGCACCCTGTATTCCCAACACCCCAAGCTGGTCATGAATGATCCCTGAGTGCAAAAGAAGGAGTGGGATAATTTTTTTAATTTCAAACTATAATTTTAAAAAATCCCTCTACTAGGATGCTATCACCTCCATACATCACTCCCCAAATATTTCCCAAATATATTCTTCTTCAAACGCTTACTTTACAGGAGGTCCTTACAGGGGATTGTACTTTTACCTCTGAGCCACAAACATACTATGTAATAGAGTTAAATATAAATTAAATATTTTATTACCATGTCTATTTCAATTAATATAATCTGAAAATGATATTTCTTCTTTGCCAGATAAAGATTGCATATAGTAGACTCTGGACAGAACAGGACACTAGTCATAGCTCTGTAACTTTTACTAAAGGTGTCAATGATCTTGGATGGTGTGTAAATTTTTCTTGGCTTAGTTTTTTTGTCTGTAAATATATACAATTACAATAGTTTATTATTTGTAATAAATTAGAAAGTTAATGTATGTTGCATTTAAACTGTTTAGTACTATACCTAGAAACTAAAAGTATATAAAAAATAAATTGTTGGAGATAGAGAGATAGCATAGAGGTAGGGCATTTGCTTTGCATGCAAAAGGACAGTGTTTCAAATCCTGGCATCCCATATGATCCCTTGAGCCTGCCAGGAGCGATTTCTGAGTGTAGAGCCAGGAGTAATCCCTGAGCGCTGTCAGGTGTGACCCTCCCCCCAAAATTGTTGTCATAACATCTAATAAAAATTGGAAAGAAGGGGAGCCAGAGAAATAATACATGAGTTAAGGTACTCTGGGAGCTAGAGAGATAGTTAAACTGGATATGGTCCAAATATTCCTGATATTAAAAAAAAGTAAAGCGATATTAATAACCCACTAAAAAGCACTTACTTAATTGTTCTCAAAAAGTAATCTTGTTTTTGCAAAATTCATTCATTCCTGGAAGCTGGAGCCATAAAATTTGGGTAGAGCATTTACCTTACATATGGCTGACCTAAGGTTTGATTCCCAGCATCCCATACGGTCCTCTGAGCACTTTCAGGACTGACTCCTGAGTGCAGAGCCAGAAGAATAACGGGATGTAACCCCAAAACAAAACAAAACAAATTTAGTCATTCCCCTACCTATAAGACCTGAGCTCAGATTACTTTGTACCAGTTACAAATAAGAGCAAAGCTCTGCTGTCATTTGGTGTGTAGCACAGCTGGACACTAACATTTGGATTTCTGCTTCACATGGCACTGCTAAGGGGGAGCTATTAGTCCAAGAAACAAACTTTATGATAGGAAATAACAGGCGATTGTTTTTACTAACTACACTTCAAGTTGAGACTAAGAATTTGTATTACTTCATTTCTCAACTTCATTGAACAATAATTGACATAATATTATGCAAATTTAGGGTATATAATATAATGATTTGATATGTGTATATAATACAAAATTATTACTACAATAATATTAACATGTCTGTCACATCTCATAGTTAAAAATACTTGTGATAATAAAAGTCAAGATTTCACTTAGCGGGAGAGATAACACAGTAGAGCATTTGCCTTGGATTGTGGAGGGACTCAGTTCGGTTTCCGGCATTCAATATGGTCCCCCAAACTTCTGGGGGTGATTTCTGAGTGCAGAAGTCAGTAGTAGCCCTGAGAATCACTGGGCGTGGCCCAAAACCCAATCAATCAATCAATCAATCAATCAAGTTTAAAAAGAAAAGATCTCACTTAGCAATTTTCATATGTACCTAGAGTAGCTCTATTTTTAATTATTTGGAAAAAAATCTCTGGACTGATTTCCAATAGTGGTCATATCAGTTAAAAACTTTCATTCTTGAAAGTTGTGTGAGTTTATGAGAAATAATATGCATGAAAGTATGATGAATTAATTGAAAGCTACTTTGAAATATGGAGACAATAGTTTCATATGAGCATGTTTGTCCAATAGCAGACTCTAAAAGACAAATGTTAAAAGTCTATACAATGGGGCCAGAGCGGTGGTGCAGTGGTAATGCATGTCTGCCTTGCCCCTGCTAGCCTAGGACGAGCTGTGGTTAGATTCCCCAGTGTCCCATATGATCCCCCAAGCCAGGAGTGATTTCTGACCACATAGCCAGGAGTAAACCCTGAGTGTCATCACGTGTGACCCAAAACCAAAAAAAAATAAAAAAAATAGTCTATACAAAAACAATATATTAGAACATAATTTTAGTGGTATTTTGTATATAATCATGTTTTTAATGGGTTAAAGTTTTGATATCTCCCACATATATAAATATTTCACAACTCTCAAAAATATTTTAACAATGTATGTCTATATACACTCTTGTTTTTTTTATCTTTTTAAAGGAAATTATATAATATCAATATCATTCCTTGATAGTTTGAATTTCATGGATGTAATTGCTTTCAGGTATGGATAAATTTTCTTTGATAAGCTGCTACAGTCAGTCTTCACCCATTCTTTTAGAATAAGCTGACATATTCTTTTTTTTGTTTACTTACAGTAAACATGAAACACAAAAGTGTGCTTTTAGCATTAAATCTTCAAATATTTTAAAATCTGGAGCAATATTACATCAGGTAGGACACATGCCTTACACACAACTGACCAGATTCCATCCCCAGCATTCCATATGGTCCTCTGAGCCTGCCAAGAGTGATTCATGAGTGCAGACAGGACCCTGAATAACCCTGTACATTATAGGTGTTGGCCCCCAAACAAAACAAAACAAAACAAAACAAAACAAAACAAAACAAAACAAAACAATCTTCAGCAATTCAGTGCTGCTCTGGTGGTGAAAGTGAATTGACAGGTGGAATAAACCGGTAAGAAAAAAATTGTCATATGTAATACTTTTTTTCCAGTTCTTTTTGATCAATAAAGCAAGAAAATAAAAAAGAAGAATAACTAAAGGCTGTCTTTCTGGTTTCAAAAAGGTATTTATTTTTCCCTCCTAGGCTTCTCTTGTCGGATATTTGGCAAATTTATAGTGGTATTTTAAATCTGTCAGCGATAACAAATGAAACACATTTCTCACACGTAAAGGAGATTATTATTCACCAAAATTATATGCTATCAGAAAGTGGTCATGATATTGCCTTAGTGAAACTTGAGACCCCTTTGAATTATACTGGTACGTGGCATATTTAAGGAGAAATTATACTGTTGAACTGCATTGGTTTAAATATATATCAACTTGATATTTGAGAGGTCAGAATCGGAAAATATTAGCTTTATTTTCTGGTTGGTGGAGTTGGGGAAAAGTATGGACTGTCTACAAAATTAAGACCTGATACTTGATCAACAACAACAACAACAACAACAACAACAATCTGCTTAAAAGAGAAGAAATGTTGATTAATTCCTTCAGTTAGGAATACAACTCCATCTATATTATTGAAAAAATATGCACAGGAAATGTCTTTTTGCCATTTGAGAAGCATTATTTCCATTAACAAAATCATCATAAATATTTTCTTTGGATTAGAGATTTTGGGATTTCTGAGAATAGTGGCACTATTAATTTTAAGGTATAATGTAAGATAAAACTGATTGATACACAAGGGAACTATGGGAATACAGTGGTATCTTAGCTGAAGCTGCTAAATCTGGAGACAGAATGACCCAGAGTTAGTAAATCCTCCGTAATGACTATGACCTTGGGCAACCTTCTTTATTTTTTGAACTTCCCAGTTTCCCCTTTGTAAAACAAGACTGATAGTCAATTAACTTGTTACAATAAAGTCATAATAAATTCCATAAGATAAAGCACTTGAACAACAGAACAATATATATCGGCACCACTACACTTAGACTATAACAGACAGAATAAGACCTAAAAATAGTTAAATGCTTTTGAAAATAAATATTGATTTTAAATTTTAAGGGAAAAATGTACTGCCTAAAGTAACAGGTATAAGACTTTGATGTGAGAAACTTTTTGATTCACTAACTAGAAGTTAAATAGAAGTGAAGCAGTTTCTCTGGGTGTTGCTCTATAGGAAAAGAATACAGGGAAAGGAAACCCTTTAATTTTCATTTCATTATTTTTAACTTTTCCTAACTAAATTCTAATCTTGATTTTTTTTCTTAGAATTTCAAAAGCCAATATGCCTACCTTCCAAAGATGATGTAAATACAATTTACTCTAACTGCTGGGTAACTGGATGGGGTCATACAAAGGAATACAAAGGTATAACATAGCATTTTTAACATTGTTCATAGAAAAGGTTTAGATGTTGAAAACGTGGAATGAAGGGCCGGTGAGGAATTGCGGTTCGATTCCCCCCCCCCCCCCCCGCGTCCCATATGGTCCCCCCAAACCGGGGCAATTTCTGAGCCCCTTAGCCAGGAGTAACCCCTGAGCATCAAATGGGTGTGGCCTGACTCCCCCGCAAAAAAGTGCAATGAGACTGCTTAGTCTAAGTTTATCTAAAATCATATCCTAGTTATTTTTAGTCTATTCACTCCCAAATTCTTATTTTTTTGTTTGTTTGCTTTTTGGTTTTTTGGTTTTTGGGCCACACCCGGGGATACTCCTGGCTGTCTGCTCAGAAATAGCTCCTGGCAGGCACGGGGGACCATATGGGACACCGGGATTCGAACCAACCACCTTTGGTCCTGGATAGGCTGCTTCCAAGGCAAACGCCGCTGTGCTATCTCTCCGGACCCCCAAATTCTTATTAAGCGTTTTGTAAAAAGATGCATTTTTGCTGGGGCCTAGAAAATTTTGAAATGTAAACTCTTTTTTGTTTTGTTTTGTTTTGTTTTTTGGTCACACCCGACAT
>PVKC010035871.1:0-13392 GCA_004027635.1 Crocidura indochinensis
TCTCTTGGCCTGCCAAACAGAAACCTCTATTTACCATGTCAAATCACCAGACAGGGGAGGGTCCACTGAGAGATAAAAACTACTTATAAGCCAGTTTTCTTTTATATGTCAATTGGGATAGATGAAAAGGAAAAAAGCTGAGGAATGCCTTTGGCAGGGTGTTCCAACCACCTTAGCTTTGGGTAAAAGCAGGGTATTCCAACAGGTTTAAGTATGTAGGTATCTTGTGCCAAAGAGATATAACAACAATAGGGTGTTTGCCTTGCACCTGGGACAGACCCAGGTTCGATTCCCGGTATCCCATATGGTCTGAGCCCGCCAGGAGTGATTTCTGAGCACAGAGCCAGGAGTAACACTTGAGCACTGCCAGGTGTGGTCCCAAAACCAAAATAAATAAATAATTACATGGGTTTTTTTTTAAGTATATAGGTATCAGATGATGCTGTATGCCTTTTCAATTTTGAAGCCAAGCCATGTACACTTTTAGACTTTTCCAGGAAAAAAAAATCTAGCATTCTGATTGCCTCCCAAAGCATGCATTATAAATTGTCTAGGGTCTGCACAAAGCAGAGTCTCTCTCCTCTGGTTTTGTTGTTGTTGTTGTTGTTTTGGTTTTTTTTTTTGGGGGGGGGGGTCCACACCTGGTGATGCTCAAGGTTTTCTCCTGGCTATGTGCTCAGAAATTGCTCCTGGCTTGGGGGACCATATGGGATGCCGGGGGATTGAACCACTGTCGGTCCAGGCTACAGTGGGCAAGGCAGATGCCTTACCCCTTGCACCACTGCTCCGGCCCCTCCTCTTGAGCTATTTCTCAACAGGACCTTATATATTTTCACAGGCAACATTGTTTGCCTGGAGAACACCTTTCCCAAACTTACATATTTATAGGTCTTAAACAGATCTAAGTTTGTAATGAATATTTTATGAATAACATACTGGTTGAATACAGAGGGTCTTATTGAAGTTTTTATTGGATGTGAAAAACATGAAATATTGCGTCCTTCTTTTCAGACATTAGTAAGGAACAGTGTAACAGCAAATCCATTATTTGCATCACATTTTGTGTCCCAAGAATATGGGGAATGTAATCTGTTGTCAAGCGGATATATACTTCTGTAGACATAGGAGAGATCTTTTCAGATTGTTAAAGAATCAAATATTAAGAAGAGCAGTCCTTGGCAGATGGGTTTCCAAAACTGTTTCACACTCTTTCTCATAAGGTGGTAGAATAATGGCTGAACTTTACCAGGGATCATTTGACTGTTGGTCAAATTGTGATCAATGAAAACAACAGTGATAAAATAGAGGGGTGTCATTTCCAGTTTTTGCTGTGCTCAAATCTAAATGCACCCCTTTTCTGTCATTTGTGCTATTTTAGCTGGAAAAATGAATTCCTGGCGAAGGCTACAGGTTCTGCCATGCCAGTGGCAACTGAGTTCAAATTTGTTTTTTATTTTTTTGTTTTATTGTTTTTGTTTTGCTTTTGAACCATACCAGCAGTGCTCATGGGTTTCTCCTGACTCTGCACTCAGAAATCATTCTTAATGGCTCAAGGGACCATTCGGGATGCCAGGGTAGAGCTAGGTTGGCCGCGTGCAAGAATGCCCTCCCAGCTATGCTATGACTCCAGCCCCTCAGATTTGTTTTATGGATGATTCTGTTCCTCTCTGCCCAAGGAGACCAGGACGGATGCCAGGGAGAGTGTATGGCCATCCCAGGTACCATCCCTCTCCAACCCAACTCTTTCAGTGTTGTGCCTGACAGACAAGCCTGAGCCACTCCTCTCCCAGGCCAAGTCTTGTCCCCACACTGGGTAAGGAAAGTGTTTTCACCTACCTGGGAGCCAGCCAGTGATGGGGGCAGAGTGCCTCAGCCTCCCACGGTGACCCGGGTAAAGCAGGAGGCTAGACAGAGGTAGGGCAGTGTATGTAGGCTGGGCCACATTGCCTGCTCAAGTACCCTTCCCAGATGATGAAGATTGCGCTCTCTCCTGCCCCTACCAGTTAGACCGATTCAAGGAGCCCCCTGCCTACGGGCCTATGTGTGATATCCTCTGGTCAGACCCATTGGAGGACTTTGGGAATGAGAAGACGCAGGAGCACTTCACTCACAACACTGTCCGGGGCTGCTCCTACTTCTACAGGTGAGTCTCTATGTTGCCTAGGCCGTGCACATGTGTGATGTGTGTCAGATGCTTGTGATCTGTGTGGTGTGTGATGCCTGCATGTGTGTGGCATGGTGGATGCCCACAGTGTGTGTAGCATGTGTGGTGTGTGTGTAAGTGTAACTAAATGCCTTGCTCAAGCCAGATGTGGTTTCTAAACTGCAAAGGCAGCTCCCCACCACCTGCCTTTTCTCAAACTCACCAGCAGCCCCTCCCCCGGACACAGTTCCTGAATCCCTAGTACCTCGAAGCCCCTACTTCCTCCTGCTGCTTCCCTCACTTCCCAGGCTGGCTCTGTCCCTATCCTGGCAGGTAGCCCTGTTGTTTGCAGGACCCTGATGCACTCTCAGCCCTGTCTCCTGCTCCAGTTCTGTCTGGTAAAGATTCTTGTCTGATGTCTCAAGCCCATACCTGCCTCCCTTCCTGGATACCACTGACTGTTGGCTACCTGGGTTCCCTACCCTGGGACCACTGTACCAGTTCATGCTGCCTCCTCTTGAGCCCCAGATGACCTTTAAGTCACCCCTCTATCGATAGCGACACTCCCTTGGTGATGCCACCAACATCAGTACCTTCCTGCCACCCATAGTCCCACTCTGAGCCACCGCTCTCATGTTCAGATGTGGATCCTTGACTCATTCCATCACTTAGCAAATATTAGTTGAGTGCCTGCTGTACGCATGGTCTCTGAGAGGTTTAACGGGTGCTCCTGCCTTTCAGGGGGTGACAATCTGGGACAGACAGAGACCCCTTGGCAGGAAATGCTATCAAAACGCAGATGCCCAGTATACTGTAATTAATGCTTAATGCACATATGCATTCTTCCTCTCTCCCTCTTTCTGTCATATGCACACATACACATAAACACACACACACCCTCGCTCAAATGAATTGAGGCTCTTGTAGCAAATGAACCATACTAGAACAAATATACCATAAGTCATATCAGAATCCTCAGGGAAAATGTATAAAGCATAAGGGCTGTTATGAGAACAAGGGGACAGTGATGGCCTAAAAACTCTGTGTGCTCTCTAGGAGCTCTGGATGATAGAGCCTATATGTTCCTGAGATGCTAGAATCCATGTGCCCCTTAGGATGATAGGGTCTTGTTCCCCCAGGATGATAGAGTCCATGTGTCCCCATGATGATAGTGCCCCGCACTTCCTTGACAGCATCTTAATGCATGCTTTTTCCTCTCTGGCAGTTACCCAGCTGTATGTGAATTCCTACAACACAATAATTTATTGTCTATTCTTCGTGCCCATGAAGCCCAGGATGCAGGGTAAGTGCCTGGCTTCCCAACCCTACAGTGCTCTCTGATCCCCTCTCATATGGGTCTACATGAATGGCTCCACATGCCGTTATCTCCCTGGGGAAAGAAGATGCAGATCTGGAGCAGGGTCGCAACAGGAAATAGCCCAAACAGGCTGAAGAGAAATGAAACATGGGCCCAGAGACCTTTCCAGCATATTGAGCAAGAGGAAGAGGCTGACAACTACTGGGAAGTTAGGACTGCCCCCATGGAGGGGTGGTGATGGTGAAAAACTAAGGTGAAGGACCTGTCTAGAAGTTCTTCCTGGCTAGGTAGGTCTTTGACACATTAAATAGGAAGCCATCATTTTTAAGAGTGAAGGCCTACATTGCCATCGTGGTTTAGGATGAAGGCCAGTTAACCTTACATTTACCTATGTGTCTACTAAAATGCAGAAATAAGAGATAGGAGCTAAAAGAGTAGCTGGATTTTGCATAGGCATAGTAAAAGCTGTGGAAATAAGGGAAAAGCAACGTTTAGCCTCAGAGCCTTTCCTAGGAAGCATTTGATCCTATTTCTGACCTCAGGCTTCAAACAGTTTGCCTCACCCCAGTCTTTCTTCTAGATCCCATAGTGATTCTTCTCTTAGTAGTTGTGTAATTAGACACAACATTAGAGTCTTTGGCTTCTCACAAGTACTATATCATTGCCAGGGTTTCACAAAGCATGCCCTAGTGTGCCAGTCATTGCCTGGGCATCAGGAAGCATGCCTTGGTCTGCCAGTTCTTGCCAGGGTGGCATGAAGCTTACCCCTGGGTTCCTTGTTGCCAACATGGCTCAAAACCGTGCCCTTGGTCTAATGAGGGAACCCAAAGTTTGGGGTTGTATGACTGATCTAAGATCAACTGAAACTTAAGTCAATGAGACAAATATTCAGGGTTAAAGACCCTCCTCCAACATAGAAATTTTGGACTTTCTGTTACTAATAGATGGGAAATCCTCTCTTACGTAAGACTTCCCCCATTTTACTGGGTCTATGCAAAAAAAGGAAAAGAAAAAGGATATTGTTACAAGGTGATATTGGGGCACCAGGGTACTATCTGTTCCTCAGAAGATGTTATGCTCTATAATCCCTGATCATAGGTATAGTAACAACACTGTTCCCCCAAGAAATACATAGAAATACACATGTCCCCTGATTTTTTTTGTTTGTTTGTTTTTTTGTTTTTGGGCCACACCCGGTGACACTCAGGGGTTACTCCTGGTTATTCGCTTAGAAGTCGCTCCTGGCAGGCACGGGGGACCATATGGGGAACCGGGGGATCGAACCACGGTCTGTCCTACCTAGGTTAGCGCAGGCAAGGCAGGCACCTTACCTCCAGCACCACCGCTCGGCCCCATGTCCCCTGATTTATTTCTACTGAACAAGTGCAACAGAACAGTACTGTATCCTAATATAAAAATATCCATAAAGAAACACATATCTCTCCCTTTATTGAATAAGTCCATAGTGGGTAGAATCTGGATTGTTTCATCTAACAAGGTGATCTATTGGTTAATGGTAGTCAGGGAGGTGGTGGAAATATCTTGCAACTGCTGGGTATAGTCATGAGCAGAGATTAGTTCTTGAGCCAGGGCCCATTTGAATGGACAATTCTGGTCATGAGCAGCAGTCCTCGGTGATGAGAGGTAGAAAATGGTGTGTGTGTGTGTGTGTGGGGGTGCTCCAGGGGTAAAGGTGTTTAATAGGAAAAGCAACAAAACCGGATGTGAGCATAGAAAAACAATAGAAAAGGTTTTGCTAAGTAGTAGGTGGGGAAGGGAGAAGGATTATGGTGTACAACACAGGCATTACGTATGACACAGGCAGACATTAAACTAACATAAAAGAGGCACCACACACACATGCAGACACTTAGTTGATTGATCAGCAGTAAAACTGACCTATCTAGGGTGGAAAAGTAGAAAAGCACTTTATAAATATAAAGTCAGAAAATAAGGCGGTGAAGAAGTTTTAAGTTGCTGTAGTAGTTAATTTTTAGGAATTACTGCTAATGAGGGTAGATTTAGCTGTAAAAGCTCATAGGTAAGATTATGTCTATATCATACTCAAACCAATAAGCTTATCCATATCCTGTCCTAAGCACATAACAAAAGCTTTTTTATAAGTTGCTTATAATGAGCAGTCTAAAGGGGCTGGAGCTGTGGCACAGGCTGTAGGGCGTTTGCCTTGCACGTGCTAACCTAGAACAGACTGCGGTTTGATCCCCTGCCGTCCCATATGTCCCCCCAAGCCAGGAGCAATTTCTTAGTGCATACACAGGAGTTACCCCTGAGTTTGTGCAACTGGGTGTGGCCAAAAACAAAACAAAAGAAAAAATAAAAGAATTAAGAGCACTGAGCACTGTAGCATAAACCCAGAGTATTCAGTTCTTTCCCATAGACTTCTTTTTTTATTTATGTGTGTGTGTGTGTGTATATATATTGTTTTTAGGTCACACCCGCTGGTGCTCAGGGGTTACTCCTGACTCTGCACTCAGAAATCGCTCCTGGCAGGCACAGGGGACCATATGGGATGCCGGGATTTGAACCACCATTCGTCCGCTTGCAAAGCAAATGCCCTACCACTGTGCTATCTCTCCAGCCCTTCCCATAGACTTCTGTAAGCAAAAATAATATTAGAACATTTTTGCAGGTTTTTCTTGGGGCAAGAGTTTGGGCCATATCTGGTGATGCTCAAGGGTTACTCCTGACTATGCACTCAGAAATGGCTCCTGGCTTGAGGGGATCGAACCGTGGTCCATCCTAGGCTAGTGCGGACAAGGTAGATGCCTTACCGCTTGCACCACCACTCCGGCCCCACATTTTTATAGATTTATTTAAATTGAAAATAGATTGCTAAAACATTCTTATAACCATCACTATGATAAGAGTTTTTTAGAGTGTTGAGCACCGAACAAGACTGGGGCATTAAACTTCTTTCTCCATAGACCTCTGTGAACAAAAACATTAGAACATTGTTGCAGACATACTAAGTTTGAAAAGAAGTTACTAAAACACTCTTATGAGTACTATAATGGGAATCCATGGAATCCAAATTCCTTCTCCAGAGATTTCTATGGACAAAAACATTAAAACATTATTGCAGACATCTTCTAAAAACCAATTAACTGATCACCTTCTTTAATGTATGCAGCTGTATTCGTTGTTCTTGATCCTATTGAAAAAAGAGGATATAGGCTGCTGAAGATTTCATGAAGAGGTGGGAACACCAGAAACTTGGTGATCATTGAACTTAAACTAGCATTCTCTTGCTGTATTTTTTACAGTAAGCAGTGTCACAACCTTTATTTCACCAGTGATTCCAAACAGAAAATTAAGTTACATTTTTCAAGTTGTTCTTTGAATCAATAACCTACTGTGACAAGTCGAGATTTTTCTGAAGGGTCCCAAGCAATAGCACAGTGGTAGGACATTTGCCTTGCACTTGGCCAACTGAAGGCAGGCCCGGGTTTGATCCCTGGCATCCCATATGGTTCCCTGAACCTGACAGGAGTGATTTTTGAATGTAGAGCCAGGAGTAACTCCTGAGTGCTGCTAGGTATGACCCAAAAACCGGAAGAAAAATAAGCTTTTCTAAGGGAAAGTCCACATATGTCTGGGATTTGGGCTTCTATATGCCCTCATAGGAAAAATGATTCAAATATATTAAAAGCACAGGTGGTAATTTCCAAATCTCTATCTTTTTTAGAGAATCCCGCTGAGGTCTTCAGTGTCTGCAATAAAACCTGTTGTTGTCTGTCAGTTTTTCTTCTTTGGAAAATAACTTGAGGCAATCCTGTACTGTACATTTACTTGTGGAAGCTAATGGCAGAGATAGATGCATAAAAGTCTCAAATGTCTGAGACTTTGTGACAGGTGAGGCACTGGATTTGACTGACCCTGAAAAAGTGTAACAATCAAGACCCGTTGAGCTGCTTGTGTCTCTGCCAAGCAGGTTTCAGTCATCAAGGTGATCATTATTTTCCTCTTATGTCTTTTCTGCTGATAGGCCTTATTCAGGTCTTGAGACCAGCAGGAATAGAGGTAGTTCATGAGAATCTTGTTGGTTGTATCTTGCAAATTGGTCTTTGACCTTTCCAGTGGTTATTTTAAAGTCTTTTGGTTGATATACCTGTCCTGGCCTGCCCAAAGGGCTTTCATAATTTAGGCCAATTTCTTCTGACACTTTACCTTTATGCCTCAACAGATTCGACCTGTTTATATCAATATCATCTTGGTAATAGTTTTGATTGAACTATATACCCAGATAGGGAGAATTATACAAGCACTATAATACTGAGTTCATATAGCAAGTGTTTCCTAAGTTTTTATGTCAATTGAAAGCTGAACCAGTTCACATAAAAACAGAATTGAAAATTTAAATTTGATTATTCCTAATCCTTGTAATCTGTGTTTTAGGGTGATATGTTGACTTGTTATCCCAATTACCTGTTGGAGTTGTTGATTTCCTTTTTCTTGAGTAGTCTGTTTTGTATCTGGGGAGGAGTAGGAAAGCTTCAGCTTAGAGAGTTCCTTATTCCATTCAGCAAGTATCTTCGTTTCATTATTTTTAAGAATTCTGCTTCTGATGAGGCATAATAGGACCCAGAATTTTTTGGTTGGCTGCTATCTATAGAAATATAGGCATATTTTTCTCCCTTGAATAAGGAAATTACCAGATCTTCATTATTTGCCAATTTTTATCCAAATAAGTGATTCAACTGGATTTGATCCTGTACATCTTCTTAAAAGTGTCTTTTGGAAACTGTGTGGGGGCTTTCCTTTTGGTAAATTCAAGAAGTTTAGTGAAAATAGTGTTAATAACAAGACACACAGCATACATCCTTTTCAGTATTTTCATAATTGAGTTTTGAGGGTTCTGTGAGCACATTCAGCAATGCCTTGGCCCTGAGGGTTGTAAGGGATGCTAGTGAGATGTTTGATTTGCCATTCTTTGCAGAATGATTGAATAGTTTTACTGGAGGCATTATCAGTTTTGGTGATAGGAGGAACACCCATGAAAGAAACATTGTAGTGAAAAGGAACAAACAGCTTTAGCTTATTCAGAAGTCATAGAGACAGCCCATATTAAATGATAAGTATCAATCACTACATGAAGATAGACCTCATCTGGAGAAAGGTTAACATGCGTAACATCCATTTGCCATAATTCATTTGCTGCAGACCTCCAGGGCTAACTCTGACTACATGTGAAACATATAGTAAATGTACACAGTGTAAATGTGCACAAACCTGACATGCCTTGCCTTGACTGTATGACTTGTCTCCATGCAATGAAATAATGCACATAAATGTGACTAACATTTGTGTCTAGGGCTTGATGATCTACTGGTAATGTAAACACAGGCACCATCAGACAATCACCTGTTTCATTTCCTTGAGCCATAAGCCCTAGGAGGCCATAATGAGATCAAATATGATTAATAAAAATAGGGTCAGCATTTTTGCAAAAAGCTTGTAATTGATGAAGCAAATCCTGAACCACATGGTTTTGGGCATTTAAGATGGCAGTAACAATTCCAACAAAGAGACCAACCAAGATGCTGAGTCACTTACCATTTTACATGGGCCTGACACATGAGATAGTAGTAAGTAAATCAATAGAGCAAGTTCCACTTGTTTTGCAGACTTACAATTTGTAGGCACTGTATGGTCAATGAGGAGTCAGTGATACCACCAGTTTGCGATGATGAGCCATCTGTGTAAAACACCAGAGCATAGAGGTGTGAAAAATAGATTATTGAAGAAATTATCAAAGGTGTTCTTCTGAAAAAGTCCCAGACTCTTTTAGTTGGTAATTTAGAAGGAAATTTCACCTGAGAAATCAACTAATGCTCTTTGAAAAGCCTTGCTGAGGAGCAGAATGGATTCAATTTCCTTTTTATGGGATAGGCAAGATAATAATATATAAGGGTTATAACCCAGGAAAGCATGCGCCTGAAGTCTTCCCTTAATTATCAGAGCGTATTCTAAATATGGCACAAGGGTATTTGTTGTATAAATGCAACCATTATAATGGGCCAGATAATACCTACACTTGGCAATTGGGATGTAGCAAAGAGCAATAACCATACTTTTCTCTAGGTGTGAACCTGGAAAGATAGGACTTTTGAGGCCTGTCCATGAAAAAGTCTTTTTGAGCTTCAAGGGTTAATTGCCTTGAGCTATCCAGGATAGAGTCCTCCTCCAGGGTGAGGAGTAGGTTGCTGAGCTCACAGTTGGGAATTTGAAGGGAGGGTGGATCCAGTTAATGTCTCCCAGCAGTTTTTGAAAATCACTAAGAGTTCTGGGTTATTTCTGATAGAGATTTTCTAAGATACTCTGTAGTGTGTTCCAACATAGCTCGGTTCTGGAATTGGCAAGCACTGTCTGAATTTCCTCTGTGGTAATCTGTAAACCAGCCCTAACAAGCATGTCTTCATATCCTCAAATAGCCACTGAAGTTCCCTGTCATTAGAACATTCAAACAAGATATCATCCATATAAAATTAATATAAGCCTGGTGAAACTGCATGAGCAGGGCATAAAACCAGATCAACAAAATATTGACAAATGGTAGGTGAGCCTTTAATTTTACCAATTAAAGGTAAAAACATTCTGCTGAAATTTGCTCATGGGGGCCCTGTTGTTAAGAGAGGGAATGGAAAATGAAAAGCATTTATGGTCCTTTGGGTGTATTGGTATGTTATAGAAACAGTCTTGTCTTTTAAGTCTATTACAACCAGCAGCCAGTGTTTAGGAATAGTCACTTAGGCAGGAGGCTGGGTTGCAAAGTGCCCATAGGAATCATGGAGGAATTAACGTTCTTTAGGTCAATCAACAACTGCCATTTGCCTGACTTCCTTTGTATAATAAAAACAGGAAAATTACATTCTGAAAATGAGGTTTCTGGATATCCCAATTTGTTGCTTCTCTACCAGGTCTATCAGTGCGTTTAATTGTACATTATTTAGGGGCCACTGTGGGTTCCACAGGATCATGAGATTTCCACTGAATGCCGGCGGTGAGGTGGCAAGCACAGAATTGCTGCAACCCCAATTAAAAGGGTGTGGTTCTGGATTGGGAACCAGTGTGGGAGCCAGGGAAGGAATTTTGTACATAGTGCACTACTTCATCTATATCTTGACCCCAGGGTCACAGGGGGTGCATATGGTTGGGAGCTGTCCTTATGGACCAATGCTTTTCAGCTATCTAGCACTCAGTTGGACAGAGGAAGTGGGCAATGAACCTACTCCTTGCAGGTCACAGGGTATTTCTTGCATGACCCAGTTATGAGGCCAGTATTGTGAACAAATGTTGTCATCTGTGTCAAGTATGCCTTTTAAGTTAAAACATCTGCCCTGAACTTGTGAAGCCAGGGGCTGGCCTCTTCTCCAGTTTCTTGAGACTGAGTTACCAGACCAGTGACAGTTCCTGGCCCAATGGTTTTCTTTTCCATGTCTTGGATAAGGTCTGGGTGGACATCTTAAAAGGTTGGTATTGGGGCAGATTCTGTATTTTCTGGAGGGATAACCTGATCCATCCTGATTCTTCTCACTTGCCTTAGTACAGTATAGGTCTCTATGGTATGGACAGGAAACCAGCACTTTGACAAGCTCTTAGATACCCCATAACATCATCTTTTTCTCTAATAGGGTACAGGGTCACCTGACAGTCTTCCTTGGCATTCTCAAAAGCTAATTGTCTTATTATGTGCTTCAGTGTTTCCTTACCTCTAACTTGTCTCTGAATTGCATCCATCAGTTTTCCCATAAATTCACACATGGCTCAGAAACTCCCTGAAAAATCTTTGTATAACTTCAGGATCGTCAGCATCAATATTTTCCCAAGCCCACAGTGCCACCTCCCATACCTACTTTAAGATAGCACAAGGTAGGGCAGCTTTTTTTTATGTCCACAAAAGGCCCTTCTCTTATTAATAATTAATTAATGATTCAACTGAAACCCTGAAATTCTTTTTCCAGAATGACCTAGGGCAGTGATGGCTTACTTTTTGAGCTCGAGTGCCCAAACTGCCGCACAATGCCCAGTCCTCCCAATGGTCAGTCCGGCCCTGTTGCCAGGTGAGCTGCAAAGCAGACAATGACACACTTGCCTCCCACTGCGCCACATATCTTAATTGCAGACCTTTCTGCATGCCAGTTACAAGGCCTTTGCATGCCACTGCTGGCACGAATGCCGTAGGTTCGCCATCGAGGACCTAAGGTATGGAGTTTAGTCTTAGCCTCATCACTAGGCCTCATTTTCCACTTTCTATATTGTGATGGGTTCCAACAGGTCTTAGCAATCAATCTTATGAAAATTCTGAAGAGTTCAGAGTCCCTCCTCACTCCAATTAGTAAGGAAATCGATATGGCACAGCTGTGTTGGTCCATATGAAGTGCAGGCCTTTTTAAACCAGCTGAGACCATAAGATGGAGGTTGATTGATTATTTTCCTCCTGGGCAGGGGCAGAACTGTGAAATTCATGTGAGCTTCACCTACAACTATACTCAGCTCTGCTGAGCTGCAATGGAGAGGATGGGGAATGTCTTTACTGAGTTGCTTTTGGACTCGAGTTCATTTTCAGCATCCCCTTCATCTTATATACTAGCTCTGGCAGATGGTGATCTCTATGGTTTAATATCTGTATTGGGTGATGAATTATTGGCATTGGGATAACTTCTAGTTTGAGAATGTATCTCAGCACCACCGAGAAGGTGCTTTTACTTTCCAATATGGAAGACATTTCAGAAAGTCTGGCCTGTACATTCTGTAATGCACAATTATCTAAAAGCACTAGAGTAGCATAAAGCCTCCTAAGAGTAATGCCAAACTACCTTGTATATGTGTAGAGAAAGATAGATAGATAGATAGATAGATACATATACATATACATATATATGCATATATATATACATACATACATATATATACTTATATATCACCACTCTGTTAAAGGATATGATAAAAAGCAGCCAGCAAACTATTATAATCTTAATCCACTAGGGAATTCTGACCTGAGCCCACAAAGTTAGGGATTATTATTCTAATTCACCAGGGAATCATCTCACTCACTATTGTTGAAGGCTTCTCAGGTCCCTGTTCTAGGCACCAAATGTTAGTGGCTTCACACTCCGTAATCCCACCAGGGAAGGGAGAAGTCATTCTGGAGCAGGGCCGTCATAGGAAACCAAATCAGGCTAAAAAAGCTGAAACACCTCTCTGTCTATCCTTTCTTGAGCTGGAGACAGGGTCTACCCAGCATGGGCTCGGGAGGCCTCATGTGGACGGCCTTCTCTCTAACTTGGGTGTGCTGGGGGTCTCGATAGGCTCCTAGCGCCCCCTCTTCGGCCCCCGGCCTCCAGGCTTCCTGGGGTGGAAACCGCGCAGGGGCTAACGCCCCCGCGCGCACTGTTTTATATTAAGAATATTCCCCATCCTTATGTTATTGTTTGTGTATACAGAATGTCTACTTGTATTCTGCCCTTTCCCACTCCCTACAAAACTTATTTTTTACTCCTTTACTCTTACCGTCCCAAACACCACTAACCCACATTACTCCTTTTAACTTCAGTGCGTCACAATCCTAATCACAGACCAATATCATGTGTTGTGTTTAACAACCCTGAACTATTTCAAAAAACATACAATGGACACGAATTTTTTCAAATATTCTTTATTTTTCTTCTTTGACATCTATAAATCTTACTAAATATTCTCTTGACAAAGACGATTCTAACCACTTTTTTTCTTCACTTTATGAGTTGTTCAATAAGTAATTCTGGTGATAGAATCCCCCAGTTAATGCTTTGGATTGAACCATGTCATTGAGCTTGCTGGACTTGTTCTTGTGCTCCCCATATTCGCCAGTAACACCATGTGGCATTGTTCCTTTTTGCATAGGCACATTAAAATGGGAAATTACTATCCA
>PVKC010035872.1:0-13363 GCA_004027635.1 Crocidura indochinensis
GAAATTGCTCCTGGCAGGCACGGGGGACCATATGGGGCACCGGGATTCGAAGCGATGACCTTTTGCATGAAAGGCTAACGCCTTACCTCCATGCTATCTCCCGGGCCCCCTCTTCATCCATTTTTAAGAGTTAAAATAATATACAATCAAATAAACTTCTCCAGACCATTTCAATTTCTTACTTTCCATTTAGTATTATCTTCCTTTTTTTTCCATTTAGTATTATATTCTATGTCAAAGTATAACACTGTATTTACTATTAAGATGATAGGATCGGCCGAAATAGCTCAGTTGGAAGAGTGTTAGACTGAAGATGACAGGAGGTTGTTTCCCTACATAAGTGGCTTGCTTAAAAGTCCTATAATCTTTCGACATGCATTGAAGAGGGAGAAGTATATTTGAACTGGAAATCTCATGGACGAATGAATATTGGAAATAGAATTGGAGAAAGGGGTTGGTAACTACAATAGATGAGAGTGGTTAACTTGTGTAATAAGAGTCTAGATGCTGAGGATGACCTTCCTCAAAAGGACTTGGACAACCCCCCCCACAAGATGGGGGATCAATCTGGAGTGATAACTTGAGGTGTCTTAGTAACACTCATTCATCATTATAAACACACATTAGAATGCAAATGTATCCTTGGAAGATGAGCCACAAATAATCATAGTCCAAACTAACAATTTCTTTTTTTTGCTTGTTTTGTTTTTGTTTGGGAGCCACACCAGTACTCTCAAGGGTTACTCCTGGCTATGTGCTCAGAAATCGCTCCTGTTTGGGGAACCATATGGGACTCTGGGGATCAAACCAAGGTCCACCCTGGGTCAGCAGCATGTAAGGCAAGTACCCTACCGCTGCGCTATAACTCCGGCACCCTTCTTTTCTCTCCTTTTTAAAAAACTAACAACTTCTTTTTCAGTCTACATGGTTCACTCTTCTTGGAATGTTGGCAAGAACATTCTTTATTTTCTAAGACATAATTTTCCTTTTTGAAAATGTCACTGTGTTTGCTCAAGTACCATTATTACTTACAAAGGCATCAAAGTCAGAGGGAACAAAGGTAGAACTTTGTAAGTGCCAGAAATACAACTATTTTATTCTATCTCAAAGGGAAAAGATGGAGAAGGAAAATATTCAGCAGAGATCTGTGACTCGTCTGAGAGAACCAGCTTGGGCGTTTTCAGCCCCCCATTCAAGGTACCGCCTGTACTCCCCAGGCCTCAGCAGGTACTGCTTGCCCCTGTAGTTAGGCATCTCGTACAGGACCCAGGAACCTTCCAGAACATTGAGGGAGTGGACTTCGTTGAGGTGGAAGCGGTCCTGAAGTGAGGGGCAATCATCTGTGATCTCAGACATCTGTCCTCTGAAATTGTCTTGTTCGTAGATCTTCATCCTGAAAGTTCCAGAGTGCTGGGAAGAGCCAGAGAAGAGCCATCAGCAAATGCAACTCAAGGAAGCAAGACATCTGGCCTTACCCCTACCTGTCACTTCTGCTCCAAAGCTCTCAGAATTCAAATCTGCTTCCAAACACCCACAGAACAAAGCTCAAGAGTGATGGTTTGGGGAAAAGCTAGCTAGACTCAGCCTTTGCCCATCACTGGTAGTTGGAGTAAAGCTTGGCTGCAAAAACACAGATCAGGGGCCTGAGCAATAGAACCATGGGGGAGGTGTTTGTCTTACATGAGGCCAACCTTTATTCCTGGCATCCCATATGGTCCCTGAGCCTGCCAGGAGTAATTTCTGAGTGCTGCTGGGTGTGACTCAAAAACAAAAAGAAAGCAAAACATAGATGATATTGGTATTTGTCATTTGAGAGGGTCTTTATCAAAGGAGAAATGCGAGAGTCCTTAGAAGGCTAAGACTCAATTGTTATAGTTCTCAGGTTTAAAGGACACTTTCTAAATACTGACTCTCAAATTTGAGCTTGGGAGGGACTGGAGAGATAGCATGGAGGTAAGGCATTTGCCTTTCATGCAGAAGGTCATCGGTTCAAATCCCAGCATCCCATAGGGTGCCCCTGAGCCTGCCAGGAGCGATTTCTGAGCATAGAGTCAGGAGTAACCCTTGAGCACTGCCGGGTGTGACCCAAAAAACAAAAAAAAACCCAAACAAACAAAGAAAACTTGAGCTTGGGAAGTTGGCTTTTCTTTTCATTTCTGTCTCCCAAGTTAGATCTGTTTTGATCATTCAGTTAGAAAGGAAGCAGAAAACAGGGGCCTATCTGCTTCAGGAAAAATAATTAAATTAGATTGTAAGCCAAAGCAAACTAAAGTATGTCTATCAGTAAAACAGAGACAGATTTTGGGGGGCCGGGCGGTGGTGCTGAAGGTAAGGTGCTGCCTTGCCTGCGCTAGCCTAGGACGGACCAAGGTTCGATCCCCTGGTTTCCCATATGGTCCCCCAAGCCAGGAGCGACTTCTGAGTGCATAGCCAGGAGTAACGCCCTGAGCGTCACTGGGTGTCCCCCCGCCAAAAAAAAAAAAAAAAAAACAGAGACAGATTTTACAAATTGAGATATGTTGGCTTTCTTGAATATTTTGAAGAAATTGCTATCTGAGACTAGATAGATAGATAAGACATTTGCTTTGCAGGTGGCCAATCTGTAAGTTTCAATTGACCTGCAAGATTCAATCCCTTGAACTCCTAAGACTGATCCTGAGTGAGCCAGGATTAAGCTTGGAGCATGCCCCCCCCCCCAAAAAAAAAAGAAATGTATACCTTGAGCTTTTCCCTCTATTACCTATGGGGTGCCAGGCATTGAACCCATGTCTATGGCATGCAGGGTACATACCCTGCTCTCTGTGTTACTTTCTTGGCCTCAGGACATTTATATCTTGGACTTGTTTCCTTTATCCTTTTGTTCTTTTAGTTTTTCATTGCAATTAAATGATAAACTCTTGGAACAGATCACTTATCTAGTAATCACTGCATGACTGTTGGTGAACGCCTCTCCACCAGAGCCATCCTTGGATCTCCAGACAGACCCAACCTCCATCTGCTCCATCCAGCGAGACTAATTCGTGGTAGGTGATGTGAGTCATCTACAAAGAGCCCAGCCAGTGGCCCCTCTTACCTGGGGGATCAGGCGGCAGGAGCGGATGGAGTCGCTGAGGCCTGTCCACTGCTGGAAATTGGGGTAATCCCCACGCCGCACCAAGTACTGGTGGCCCTGGTAGTTGGGGCGCTCATAAAGCATCCAGCAGCCGAGGTCCACGCGGATGGAGTTGCAGCGGTTGAAGTAGGACTGCAGGTTGGGGTTGTCTCCGCTGCCCTCGTAGGAGCGACCTTGGAAGCCCCGGTCCTCAAAGAAGGTGATCTGGGCAGTGAAAGCGGGAGGTGATGGAAGACTCGCCCTCCTTCCTCCCACAAGTCAGGAAGGGACAATCCCAGCACTTACCTTTCCCATTTCCGAGCATGCAAGGGATCCAGCCAGAGGCTAGCAGGATATGTGGGGACCAGGAGGAGCCCATGTCTATATAGCAACCTGACTGCTGCCTCTGCGGAAATCACACAAAGGCCCGAGTTCATGTGAATAAGGGCATTGCACGCTGCCACTTTCCTCACCCATCTCTCACTCGCTGCGTTGAGCTGACTGATCACTCTCATTCTTTCTGGGAGGTTCAGCTGTTCTGACTCATGATGTTCAGGTTTTGTCTGATTCATAATGAAATTAAGTCTTTGTGGGTTGCTCAAAAAGGATAAGAACAATTCAGGATTTTGTAGTGAGCCCCGTGTAATTTCTTGAAGGCAACTAACAATGTGTTATTACAGGGGTTGCTAGTGTTTCATGTCAAAAACAGATTTTTGAAAAAATTTATTTAAAGAAAATGCATTACATAGTTGATATAACTATGAAATGACATAACTATGATATAACTGGTCATAATACATTTATTTCAATATGACAGAAAGCAAGATTTAGGGCTTTGGTAATGGGAATGTTGCACTGTTGAAGGGGAGAGTTCTTTATATGACTGAAACCCAACTACAATCATGTTTGTAATTAAATTGTATGAAGATATTAATAAAAAAGAAATAAAATAGAAAAAACTAAAAAATAAATGGAAAAAAAGAAGAAAAAGTTCAGTATCAAGTATATTTGTGAAAAATCATTGTATCTCCAATGAAGTCACACAGAAGGTTTAGTAAGCTTTTTTTTTAAGATAAGAGATAAGAAAAATACAATAAAAAAGGTGTGTGTGTGTGTGTGTATGTGTGTGTGTGTGTGTGTGGCAGTTGTTATTTGCATAGGCACAGCAAAATATGGGAGAAATAGAAAGGAAAAGCCTTTAGGCTAAAAACAAGGAGACCTTTCTCATGAAGTATCCTGGCATAAGACCCAACTCCAGGCTCCAGGCATACTAAGTGTCCAACCCCAAAGTCTTTCTCTGTGGTCCCAATCAAGGCTCTTCACAATCACGGTTATTGGCATCAGGTTTCTGTAGTTAGAGATCCTGGTTTCTGTATAGCTCTTATGTTGAAGTCAGTGTGACATGGAGTGTCTTCTGGTTTCATCTCACCATTAGGTGGCAATGCAGAGAACCCTGCCCTGAAAGCAGGTTGTTGCTGTTACCAAGTCATTAGGGTGTCATAAGAACCCTCTCTAGAGTAAGTAGATCACAGGACAGCAATAGAGCCTTCCCTGGTGATTCCTTATGATGGTGTAGAAAATCCTGGTTGTGGTCAGAGAGATAGCATGGAGGTAGGGTGTTTGCCTTTCATGTAGAAGGATGGTGGTTCGAATCCCAGCATCTCATATGTCCCCTGAGCCTGCAAGTAGCGATTTCTGAGCATAGAGCCAAGAGTAACCCCTGCGCACTGCTGGGTGTGAACAAAAAAACAAAACAAACAAACAAAAAAAAGTAAAAGTAAACCCTGGTTGAAAAATAGGTTTTACTGGAGATTCTGAGGAAGAGGATGAGAGAGAATAACAAGTGATGTGCTCAAGAGACAGAGTGCGGGCTTCTCCAAAGGCAGTGAACCCTGGTACACATCCAGCATGAAAGTAGGAACATCCACATACCAAGAGGGGAGATGTAGCCACACATGCTAAGGAACAATGTACCCAGAAAACATATGTAAATCTTTTTTTTAACTTAAAACAATAAGAATCTAAGTAATAATGAATCTTAAGGAAGTTATCCAGGAAAGGAGTGTATGTTTGTTTGGGGGCACAACTGGATGTGCTCAGGGGTTACTTCTGGCTTTATACTCAGAGATCATTCCTGGTGGGCTGGCGGGATCCTATGGCACTCCAGAGATCTAACTGTGGTTAACTGTGTGCAAGGCAAGGCCCTTATCCACCGTACTAACTCTCTGTAAAAGCGTTTTCAAAGCACAAAGCTTAGTTCAAACTTGCAAATCTGCAATAGCTGTGATTTGGGGCTTCTCTTGGGGAGAGCTGAGGCTTGTGTGGGAGTGTTCAGGCTGCTGGCACAGGAATCTTCTCCTGTACGTGCTGCCTCTGTACTTTGCTTTGACCTGCAAGTAAATGCTATGATATTCCTTCCTTTCCCTCATCTTGGAACCTTCTGCCTGTGGTTTCCTAGTTGTACTGACAAGCTCTTGTGAGAGTATTTGAAGTCAACATGGCACAAGTACTGGAGACAATGGTGTATTTCTCTTCCTCTGCAGCTTTTCAGAAACACCTCTTGTGTGCAGCCTTGATAAAGTTTGTGATTATTGAAACTGCTGGCATGAGGCAGGAGTCCATCAGCAACTGCTGAACTTCTGTTGAGTTATAGAAGAACATGAATGGCTCAGAAGCCACCAAAACATTTCAAGAAAACAATTCTCTAGTTCAGGGATTCCCAAACTATGGCCCGTGGACCACATGTAGCCAACCTAGGACATTTATTCGGCTGGCTGGGTGTTTTGCCTCTCCTGCTTAGCAGCCAACTCATCCCAGGACTGCAGTATTCACTTGCTGTATATAAAAATATTTCCATAAGATTATCCTTTGCCTGTTGTCCCACTTTGACTTTCCAGGTAGGAGCGCTGCTGAGAACCAAATAAATAGCTTGTGTGCTAGGAGTTCAGGGTCTGTTGCCAGAGTTGGCTGGCTGGCTCTAGGTGTTTTGGAACTAGCAGCAGGCTGACAAGGAACTCTCTTCGCCCAACCTTTTACCCCTTAACCCTCTTGTCTGTGTGGATTATTTGCTGCGGATAAATATTACCAAGGTCTCCCCCCAAAAGGGGACAAGGGGATGGGAATCAATCTCTCATTCTAGGAACTCTTTGCAGATACTCAATCAACAAAGATGAAAATGGGACCCAACAAATGGGACAACAGGGGGCACACCCCTGGCTCTGCACTCAGAAGTTAATCCTGGCAGGCTCAGGGGACCATATGGGATGCTGGGGATTGAACCTGACTCAGTTGCAGGCAAGACAAACTCCCTACTCTCGGTGCTATCGCTATAGCATCCTCCCCTTCTCTCTGTCAACTCTTCTCCAAGTCTCTGGCATAGGACCTCAAACTATGCCGAAAGTGGCCCAGAGTTCCTATTGAAGTACTGGTAGGTTTGTTAATTTAACTTTACTTGTTCTTCATTTTAAATATTGCACATGTTCCAGTTTTGGCTTTTTACTTCAAAATAAGATATGTGCAGTGTGCATAGGAATTTGTTCATGCTTTTTTTTTTTTTTTTTTTTTTTTGGTTTTTGGGTCACACCCGGCAGTGCTCAGGGGTTACTCCTGGCTCCATGCTCAGAAATTGCTCCTGGCAGGCACGGGGGACCATATGGGGCACGGGGGATCGAACTGCGGTCCGTCCAAGGCTAGCGCGGTAAGGCAGGCACCTTACCTCCAGCACCACCGCCCGGCCCCTTGTTCATGCTTTTTTAAACTATAGTTCTGCTCTCCAATAGTCTGAAGGACAGTGAATTAGTCCCTTTTTTAAAGAGTTTGAGGATCTCTGCATTTGAAAGCAAATGATGTGCCTACCTAGCATTTTGGAGAGGCACAGCCTGAAACAGCACAGCCTGGAACATTTTATTTTTCTACTGAAAACAAAACAGGAACAAAAACAACAAACTTGCACCCAAACTTTTATTAATGTTTTATTAAAATGTTTTTTTAAATATTTCCATATGAAAATAGAGTTAAGGCAGCCACAACAGATTACTTTTATTTAGGGTTGAGACTTTGTAAACTGCTTCTTATTCCACCACTCAGCACTAATATTCGAAACGTGCTACCAAGGCCAGGTCTGACAGAAATACCATTTGTCCTCTAAATTCTGCACTCAGCAAATTCATGGTCACAATGAAAGAGCATAAGATGCACACTTTGTTAAATGTCAGGACTCAGTCATACAGTGTACTTTTTTGAATAGAAGCTCAGTACCCCCAAAGAATATTTCAGAGTAGCTTACATCCAAAGTTAACTACAAAGAAAAAAGATGCTATTGATAGTTGTGTTTCTTTTTCTCTGGCAGAGATTTTATTATCAAGGTTCACACTGCAGTTACAACTTCCTAGGTGACCTGCAGAATAAAAGCAATTATTTTGGTATCAGCTATAACAATTTAACATGGACACAGACAAAAGAGTTTTCAGGTTCAACAAAGTTATGTTCATCTGTCAGATAAAATGGACACAACCAACCTGGCCTTAGCATCAGCAGTGCTAGTTTATTAACACTCTTCTTTTGCCCAGGGCAAAGGCATTTCCCAACTTCTTTCTTTTCACCTAGCTCTTTGACTTGTAAAAGTCCATCTGGATCTCACTTGACCCTCCTGGTCAGTTAATAAAGAGGTCTCAGTTTGGGTTGGTGGGTGGAAAGACCACGGGATAAGAAGCTACCAACTCCATAATGCTCTCCTGACTGGCTTGGTTTATTAATTCTTTGAGGCTACCCTGCTTCAAACCCATTTATCCAGGGTTGGAAATACTGCATGTTGGGTGATTTGGGAACTCAGAGCCAGGAGTAAGACCTGAAAACAGTCAGGTTTGGCTCAAATACAAACAAAAAATAAGAAGCAAATAGCACCAAAACCCATAAGTTTAGGAAACTAAAATTGAATTCACTATTTAGAAGTAAATTTTACAAATGAAATGCACAAATCCTTATTTTACCATTCAGTGAATTTTGATAAATAAATTACCAGCAGATAGAGACTCACACTATCCAAGAGGATCATCTGTAGGACGAAAGTGGCCCTTGTTGTCTGGATGCAGAAGCTACTGGCCCCATTGGCTATTAATCAATCATCAGATTTTAAACCAGTGCATTAAAAGAATTGATTTTTGCTATACTTGCAATAATATCTACCATATCTTACTGATTACTTGCAATAATATCTACCATGTCTTACTGATTTCTTTTACCCTTTTTCTTCAATCTTACTTACCTTTCATTATTTTTCTGCTTTTTCTTGTTTCAATAGACACTTTATTTGACTCCATTTCTACACCTTTTTATGTCAGCTATGTCAGCTATTTCTTTTCTTAAACATTTAAACTGACTGTCTTAGACTTTGCAATATACATTTGCTACTAATCTAAGTTACTTTCAACTTCACCTGACCCTGTGTTGCTTGAATGGGCATTTCTTATAGGAAAAATAAAACTCATGGACCAGCGTGGTAGCACATCAGTAGGGCATTTGCCTTGCACATGGCTGAGTCGAGATGGAACTGGGTTCGATCCCTAGCATCCCATGTGGTCCCCTGAGCCTGCCAGGATGATTGCTGAGCACAGAGCCAAGAGTACCACTGGGTGTGACCTCAAAAACAAAAACCTCATTTTGCTTTGACATATTCTTTCAACAGTCTTCCTTCCTTAACAGTCTTTTTCTTCTCATGTATATTGTTTTCCTTTTCTCTGAAGAGTTTTCCTCCACCCTCTTCATATTCACATGGTTCCTAAGAAATCTTGATTTTGTTCCTCTATAAGGAAGGCTTTCCCCAACCCCAACCTCTTTTAGGATTTTTACCTTGTAGCTGAAAATGATATGCTGAGATATATCATTCTGCTGTTTGTTTAAGCTTCCTGGACTTGGTAAATGAAATTAATTTGATGCCATTATTGTTTCAAAGATATTTCTGTTCCTTTATATCTTCTCTTAATTGCCTCCTAATGCATGCTTTAACATCTATATTTTTCTCACAGTTTAGATATTTTGATAAAAAATTTTTAGCATTTCATCTCTTTACCTTGCCTCTAAGCCAGAGACTTTTCTTTTTCCTTCCTTCTTTCCTTCCTTCCTTCCTTTCTTTTCTTTTATTTCTTTATTTCTCTCTCTCTCTCTTTTTTTTTGGGGGTCACATTTGGCAGCGCTCAGGAGTTCCTCCTGGCTCTACACTCAGAAATCGCTCCTGGCAGACTCAGGGGACCGTATGGGATGCCGGAATTTGAACCATCATCTTTCTGCATGCAAGGCAAAAGCCTTACTTCCATGCTATCTCTCTGGCCCTGAGTCTCTTTTCTCACCAATATGTTCAACCTTTACATAAGCAATTAGGAGCCAGAGTGTTAGCACAATGATAGGGCATTTGCCTTGCATGTGGCCAACTCAGAACAGACCCAGTTTGATTCCCAGCATCCCATATGGCCCCCGGAGCCTGTCAAGAGCAATTTCTGAGTGCAGAGCCATGTGTAAACCCTGAGCACTGCTGGATTGGCCCCCAAACCAACCAACAAATAAATAAATAAAGAATTATTCATGTCTGCAATAGCATTTAAGAAAACTTCTTCTTGGGACTTGAGCAATATCACAGTGGATAGGGCATTTGCCTTGCACGAGACTGACCTGGGTTTGTTTAGTTCCTGGCATCCCATCTGGTCTCCCAAGCCTGCCAGGAGTAACCTCTGAGCACTACTGGCTGTGACCCAAAAACAAGCAAACAAAAACTTCTTGTATTTTATTTTGCACACTTGTCCCTTAGAATTTATCTCTCTTCTGATCTTACCCATTTTTTTATTGCTTTTTTGAAGGAAGATGCTAATTCTAAGGAAAATATGGGATTCTCCAGAGAGAGGAGAAGAAAGGCCAAGAATAAAGGACAACCATATCCACCCAAGGGATGCAGACACCCTCTGGATAGACTGCCTTGTTGAAGTAGAGATTATCCTTTCATATGGGAATGTGGGAGACTCAGAATGGAGTGAACCATAGCATAAAGAGAAGAAACTGAAAACCTACAATAGAGGACATCAGCTGCAAGAGAGAGCTAGCTGCACATAGGAAAAAGAAGAGAATGTCCTGATCTGGGAAGTGACAACTCCAGAATGGAGTGTTCGAGGCTTTGCCCCTGGGAGCAAGTTATCTGCCCTTTTCCAAGGAACCTTGGCTTGGGCAGATCGATGTTCATTGCTATGCAGAGAGAAAGCATTTTTTTTGTGTGGTTTTTGGGTCTCACCCAGCAGTGCTCAGGGGTTCCTCCTGGCTCCATGCTCAGAAATTGCTCCTGGCAGGTACGGGGGACCATATGGGGCACCGGGATTCGAACCAATGACCTTTTGCATGAAAGGCAAACGCCTTACCTCCATGCTATCTCCCAGGCCCCGAGAAAGCATTTTTGAGATTTGCTGATCTTCACATTAATTTTCATTGAATTGTCTCCTGAGGCGAAGTTTGGTCATTGAGTTTGGCTGAAGTCCTGAGTCCTCTTATGTTGAAGTCTCAAAGTCTAGTTCTAAGTTTTTTTTTTTTTTTTTGTGGTTTTGGGTCATACCCGGCAGTGCTCAGGGGTTACTCCTGGCTCCATGCTCAGAAATTGCTCCTGGCAGGCACGGGGGACCATATGGGGCACCGGGATTCGAACTGATGACCTTTTGCATGAAAGGCGAACGCCTTACCTCCATGCTATCTCCCGGGACCTAGTTATAAGTTTTAAGTCTAGTCTCAAGTCTAGGCTGGTTCTTGGTTGCCTTAATCCCTTGATCCTAGGCTGGGGCAAGGCAGAGTAGGACAATTATTTTTTTTTTTACCAAATTTCACTTTGGATATACTCACTCTGTTCTCAAAAGACATGTAAACCAAGATGTGAAACATTAAAGGTACACAAACCACACACTGAAAGCTGGCATTCTAGAAGAAGTGTGTCAATTTCCCACCCTGCTGAAGTCATGCCTACTGCCTCCATCATCCACAATCGCTGCTTCACCAATGGCTCTGTTTCACTGCTCCTTGATGGCTCTCTACAGAGATACCAATTTGACCAAAACTCTAGGTATGCCTGTATTTAGGCTAATGCCACTGGAACTTTTTTTTTTAGAGTGATTGTGGTTTAATGCCCCACCTTTTTGTAATTCTGGAGGCCTTGGCAGTCAAAACCACACCTACAAAGGCTGTAGCCATGTCTGCACTGGGTCAGCTCCAGAGACTCACTCTGTTCTCAAAAGAGATATAAACCAAGATGTGAAAAATCAAAGGTAAACCAGCCACACATCCGAAAGCTTGCAAGCTCTGAAGGATAGGGTGGGTCAAGCCCCCATCCTACCAAAATCACACCTACTGCACCCACCACCCACAATTGCTGCTTTGCCAATGACCTTATTGCACCACTCCCCAAATATCTGCTATCCGTCTGGTTCAACTTGTGCTTTAGACCTACTTTGATTTTGATTGTGTGTCCAAAGATAAATATTTGATGATTTTATGATTTCCACTTCATGGCTTGAGCTTCCCTTGTAGAATTGCTGATGACATTTTTATTCATTGCTCCCTTTCTTAGCTTGACACCTAGTGACAAATAAGAGAGCCATATCAGTAGATCAATGTTTTTTTAAATAAGCCCACACATAGACTAACTCTTTTCCTTCTACAACACTTTGTTCTTATCACCAAAGATATAAGATATCCCTGAAGTAAAGAATGGAGAGAATCAAGTTGTAAATGGTTCTTCTTCTTCTTCTTTTTTTTTTTTTTGTAAATTGTTATTTTTAGGGGCCCGGGAGATAGCATGGAGGTAAGGCGTTTGCCTTTCATGCAAAAGGTCATCGCTTCGAATCCCGGTGCCCCATATGGTCCCCCGTGCCTGCCAGGAGCAATTTCTGAGCATGGAGCCAGGAGTAACCCCTGAGCACTGCCGGGTGTGACCCAAAAACCAAAAAAAAAATTGTTATTTTTAAAAAATTCGATCAGAAATAGCATATGATCACAAGAACTTTAAACTTGTTTGTGAATTCTTTCTGGTTTTACTTAAATCCCTCTCAGTGAATGGAAGTGCACAGGCTTACTCTGCTTGCGGGCATATTCTGCTGCCTTGGGTGCTGTTAACATGGCAAAGGGATGCAGAGAGACAGGGAAAGGTGGAGCTCTGGGAACCTGAAAGAAAAACCATCCTCCTTGTAAAAGCTGCACAGCCTTTGGCCCATTACACCAACTGATTATATATTCCCAACAGCCCACCAATAAAGCTCATGTTGTGTGTATGTTCAGGGACGTTCACACCGTTTCTCTGCCTCTGAGTCTGGACTCACTCTCCTCTCTCAAGAACTACTATCATCATATATGGATGCTCTTCAAATAGTTCTGAAAGAGGCTTCAAGGTTGGAGAAGTCCTTGAAGTCTTTTCTGCCTAGAACTCTCCATTTTTCTTAGAGCTATAGATTAGATTTCATCTTTTCTGGGAAAATGTGCCCCTTTGAAGTGGACACTGGGAGAGACATTCAGTGTATACCTGAAATCCAAGCATGAAAAACTTTATTTTTGATCCATGGTGATGATCAAAAATGTCAATTAAGAAAATACATCGGGGGGCCCCGGGAGATAGCATGAAGGTAAGGCGTTTGCCTTTCATGCAAAAGTTCATCGGTTCGAATCCCAGTGCCCCATATGGTCCCCCGTGCCTGCCAGGAGCAATTTCTGAGCATGGAGCCAGGAGTAGCCCCTGAGCACTGCCGGGTGTGACCCAAAAACCAAAAAAAAAAAAAAAAAGAAAAGAAAAGAAAATACATCGGAAGGGAAACAAAATAAGAAAATGTATCCTTTTGTTGTCCCACCTCTATTGTCTTTAGATGCCACTCCCAACTCCCTTTCTTTCTCTGTTTCGCTCTGTCTCTATCTTTCTCTCACACACAAATACATAACATTCACATATGGAAGAATCATCAACTCTTTGATCTGGGAATGATCTGCATTTTGTTATGTAGAACAAGCTATTACAGTCCATTAAATCAGCTGTCTGCTGCATTTCATCTGCATCCACAAACTACAGAGGCAGGGGCTGGCTGTACCCAGAAGACTCCACAAGCCAGGACTTCTGGGTGTCTTCCACTGGTATGTTGAGGGCTCTGGGCAGGACAGCTAGCCATAGGCCCCGTGGGCTGACCACTTAGTCCAGGGGACTGAGATCCCTCCACACCAGCCGGGTCTTTCAGGGCCACACCTGGTTAATCGGGCCCTGGGGGGGGG